>JABUQX010114196.1:0-40493 GCA_015478945.1 Trachelipus rathkii | reverse complement strand
AGGGCTGCTTTTTGTACTATTTGAGAGGTTGGCAGTTGTGGGCCTATACAGGCAGTACAGGTTGCTCAGTTAAACTTGCCTGAGTTTGCTCACTGGAACTTAGGAGGAGTTCTGGTGGATGGGCGGTTCGTGTGGGCGTTACCGCGAGGCGTGGTTGGCAGCTGCAATTGTGGCCTTAACGATTGGACTTGATTTGCGATATTTTCTTTGAGTGGCGAATAGCATCTCTCCTGTTCAATTTTTGTATGACATAATTCCAAAACCTGTTCAAACAGGAAGACTGGCATTTGAAGGAAGAGAAGCACTGTGGTGGTTCCTCCACGTTTCTACAGTTAGGGGTATTTTCACAAGGAGTGTGAAAAATATTTCTCCGCAGATTGGGCATATGTCATCTGGTCCCCTACAGTATCGGGATGTGACCTAAACCGTTGGCATTTGAAGAAACGTCTGGGTTGAAGGGGATAAACGTGCGACACTGTGACTTGGAACCCCTATTTTCACCTTTGGTAGGTTGGATGAGGGTATTAAAGGTAGCAGCAAACGAGGATTTGTTTGTCAGGCGAGTCCCTACGAGGGTGAATCTATAAATGTTTGTACGGAAAATCTTTTCTGCTGAATATTTTTCATTATTTGACAGCCTAGTATCTTCGTTTTTCTGTTCATAACAGAAAATAATGCCTTTAGATGTGTTTCTACCTATCGCAGGAGTAGAAATAATAGAAATGTTTGCGAGAGACGTTAAGGAAGACAGAATGGAACTTTGATTTCGGTTAGCAGCTGTACGAGAATAGCCCCATTTCTCATTAAAGTGACTGGAGGGTCTTCAACTCTAAAAGATTTTTCAGGTGCATCGCTGAGAAAAATGGTTCTATGTTCTAGTAAGAGCTTTGGTCAGGTAGTGGATCCGCCAGTATATGATATATCAGGATTGAGTGTTCTGCGCATTCATGGTGGGCCGCGTGCAGCACTATGGAGTAACACTCCCAATGAGCATACGCTTGCACGGGGTGGCACCTTTTGCGGGATTGCCAGGACCGCTGGGGGCACCTTGGGGTGTTTGGGGTCTGTCATATCGTCGTACTCGAATCGCTCAAATGCAAAGACCCTCAGGTGTAGGAGAAGCAAGTACAGCATAGGGTACCTAGTCTAGAAGTAGTAGGGACCGCGGTAAGGTCAGGCTCGGGACCTGACAGATGGTAATTGTTGTTGGTGTTGTTTGGCTCACCTGGTTTAATAACGTTTTTCCTTGATTATCGACTTTTTCTTCATAAAAAATTTACCACAAACTTTCGTCCACCATGAATGATTACATTCCATAACACCTTATAAAGCATATGAGATTTATAAACGATAAATAACAGGATGGGCTGGAAAGGCGTATAATTTCATAAGGAAGGGTAAGTCCTTCTTTCCACAAATCAGGTCACAGTCCAGAGACCCAGACAACCACCCGGAACCCCACCCCGTAGTGGTCTGTGGATGTGCCTCGGAGATTCTCCCGGAACTCTACGTCGGTGACCAACCCGCGTACCACACGGCCCTTAGTCTTCACCTAAAGCCGAGATTATACACAAGCTGCAAGATATCAGTCCATGAGTGTTTAGCAAAGGTTTCAGGGTCCCTTTTACAATTGGCGGCCCGTCAGAGGTGAGCGTAAAAAATGACTTCAGTTTTTTCAACGGACAACCTCATCCACGGGGAGGAAGTTTGGGGTGAACTGAAAACCCATGCGGGAAGAGGCACCCCGGATTTAGCCCGTGGGGGCTGTGATGAGAAGACCAAAATGGGAGAGCAACTATTAAACATAAATCAAAACATAAACCACTGGGGGGGGGGGAGAATTTAAAAAATAAAAAAAAAAAAAAAAAAAAAAAAAAAAAAAAAAAAAAAAAAAAAAAAAAAAAGTTTAGAAACTGTGGAAAAGGGTTGCTGATTAAAAGCGGTGTGGTAAAATTATGAAATAATGAGGGAAAGAAGAAGTTGAAAGAAAGGCATGTGGACAAATGCTAAGTGCGTACGAATGCTAACAAATCATATACACGTGTGGGGGTCGGAGGGGACTACAAACAAAGGATCCCATCTGCATTGGTGTCTCATAGTTATTGTCATGCCCAAGATTTATACAAGAACATACACCAACCATTAGAATCAATACACCCTTCCGGGCACAAGACTGTATATAATAGTATATATATTATATAATATATTATATATTATATATAATATATATATATATTATATATATATATATATATAAATATAGTTCAATTACGTAATATATATATATATATATATTATATATACTATATATATCCTATGATTTTAATTCAATCAATGATATAATAACTAATAATTAAAATAATTTATATATATATTATTATATATATATATTATATACACTTCTTACCCCTGAACCACCCCATCATGGGAGAGACCACACCGCGCCCAGGTACCCGCCGCCAATTGCAAACCGGTCTCCTCCAGAGATGTTATATGTTCACGTTGTTCTGTGTTGAGATTTAGATAGACAGGAGAGAAAGGAGTGGGATGTATCCTCCGGAACCTCCGTTACAGTTTTTACAGGAGCATTGCTGGACAGTAATTCATAGGTTAGAATACGAGGAATTACTAAAGAATATTGTAAAATTTGAGTGATGGCCGCGTCTATAGCAATTTATTCGAAGATAGTGACTGACTGGTTCTTGGTAGTGATTTGAATTCTGGTGACATTTCTGGTGATTGTTTGTTAAAATGTTGTTTGGTGGTCTGCGTATTAAGTAGTTTTCTGCTAGTGTTGTGTGGATTTGTTTGATATATGTTGTGCTGTTTGGCACAGGTGCAATGTTGTTCAGAATTTATTTGTAATATAGAGCTGGTGAAGAAGGAGGCTGCTTGAGTCTATGGTGGAATAAGTGTTGGGATGTTTGGGTTTTGGAAAAGAATTGTGTGCCTATCATGTCCAGGTGTGTGTCTCTACTCTCTATGGGTAGAATTTTGGTTTTCTTCGTGCAGGTGTTGTTGATGTGAATCCTGTTGTAGTAAGTATGATTGCAGGTATTTATATTTTTTTGTTTTTTTATTGTCACATTTTTATTTATTTAATTATTTATTTATTTATTTATTTATTATTATTATATATTATTTATGTTTTTGGTATGATTGTGGAATGAAAGGTGAGTGAGTGGTGGGTGTTCAGACGACATCGGTAAACCTCCTATCCCTTCACCTCCAGTTCCTTCAGTTTAATTACCTTCCATTCAAACTTTTTCTTTTCGCGCGGTCGTCTGACATTCACCACTCAGTTGAAAGGGAATGATTGTTGTTTTGGTTATTTTACAATCTGGTATTACATTACGTTTATTTTATTCTCCCTGTAGGAAAGTATTGAAGATATAATTATTTGTGTTCTTTCTAAATATTGTGACCCTAAACCACACTGGTTTGGCAAACGTTTGTGGTTGCAATTGTGTTGCAATTGTCAAAATTGATTTTGAATCGCCAATTTGAGGCCTTTCATTATATTATTCAATAATATTATTATTTATTATTATATTATTTATTATTATTATTAATTTATATAATTATATATTTAAAAAAATATTAGATATCAGCATCAGATTTTAACGTACTTTTAATACAAAAAGGTGTTTAAAAATGGTAAAGTGTTATTAGTAGGAGTTTCAGAAGTAAATTTAATATAAGGACTATTCGCAAAGAGAAATAAAAAAGAAGTTAAACTGTTAATAATTGGATACATCATGTTCGCACCTGCTATACATTCAGGCCGATAGAAGCTGTGTAACTAACACTATTCATTTATTACATGCAAGACTTACAAAAATAAATTATCTAAATATAAAAAAGATCGATAAAAATTTATTTAATACAACATTAATTGTGAAGTTTTAAAAAATAATTTTTTGATGAAAAAATCAAAAAAAACTCAAAAAAAGCATGGCTCTAAATTTTTGCAAATAAAACTATTATCATGGATACTAGGATTATCATGCAAAACACCTAAATATTCAAAAAACATTCAAGGGCATTCATTCAAAATTCATTAAATTTCAACATGAAAATAACACATTTAATATGAAAGCATATTTAAAGATACGTCGATGACACACTTTTGGCATATTTGAAAATTCAAATCATTTAAAAAAAATTTCATAGAAGACTTAAACAACTGTCCGTCCTAATTCTAAACTTCACTTATGAAGATGTTAAAGATTAAAAAAAAACTGGCATTCCTAGATATAATACTTACATTTTTTTAAAATTAATCGGAGCTTGAAGAGAAATAAATGTTAAAAAGAGACAGAAAATGGTTCTACCTACACAAATAATATGATTCTAAAATATACCCGAAAGATATTAACTATCTATTATTAAAACCCTAATTCACAGACCTTATAAAATAACTTCAACGTGGGAACTCGCTGTTTAAACAAAGAAGGTAATAAGACAAAACTTAATTAATAAGTTACCTTCAAATTAAAATATATTAAAGGTTATTAAAGGAACTATAAACAACATTTTCACTTCAAATAAAAATTCACTTAACATGGAAAACAGATAACTTTTTATTTTAAATCATTTTAAATTATGACAAATTTTCTAAACGAAAAAGAAAATTGAACGAAAATTAAACATAATTAATTGTAAAGGAACATGTCAGAGTTCAGAGAAAAAGAGTAATTTATAAGTTATTACACACCGAGACGAGTGTCCTCATATGTTAGTACCGTGGTCATTGTTCGGAGGTTACAGAAGTTATGTTGTGTATCAATTTAATATGAAAACGAAGATAGGATGTAATTCCTCTTATGTGGGATACACCAACTAACACTTTTAAGAACCCGAATTATGCACACATAAAACAAGTTAAAATATGGGAGCATTACACGAACGGATTACAAATCATGTCCAGAGGTTTTGAAAATCCTCTTGCTGGGTTGCTTTTTAGAGGTTTGATTTCAGAGTTGTAATTTCAACTATTCTTCGGTGTTAGCGAGAACTCTTGTTATTTAAAAAACGTTAAGCCGGGACACTCAGATGCCTGTCAAATTATAATGAAAATTGACATGAATGCTTGAATTTTTTTTTGAATATTTTGAAGTTGTTTTTGCATCTGAACACCTAAGTATCCATGATAATAGTTGTATTTCCAAAATAATGTTTGACTTTTTTGACTTTTTTGATTTTCATAACAAAAATCGATTATTTTGAAACCTTCACCATTTTAATGTAAAACTAATTTTTAGATTTTATATATTAATTAATTTTTGGGTAAAGCAAGGCAATTTATAAATAGTTATAACCGTGATCATGCCTGAAATATACAGGCGCTATTTAGGTAACCATCCTATAATATTTAAAAGTTTTCGACTCTTATTCAATATTCTCGAATATTCCTTAATAAAATTTCTTCTGAAAACAAAAGAATATTTTAGAAGAATTGAAAGAACTTGTAAAAAAGTATTGATATTATTATTATCATACTATTATTATTACCATTTATGTTTTCTTATGCACTATTATTATATAGAATTTATTATTCCCTTTTTTTTTTATTATTATTAAAAAAAATAAAT
Organism: Trachelipus rathkii; assembly: GCA_015478945.1. Classification (NCBI taxonomy): domain Eukaryota; kingdom Metazoa; phylum Arthropoda; class Malacostraca; order Isopoda; family Trachelipodidae; genus Trachelipus; species Trachelipus rathkii. Next base: position 34,899 of record JABUQX010114196.1, on the reverse strand, counting down.
GTACTCACCATTTTATTATTATTACTTATATTATTTATTACTTATTATTTCATATTATGTTATTATTATTATTATCTATATTATTATTATATTATATATATTCCATTATATATACTCCATATTACTAAAAATTATATCATATACTATTTCTTATCATTGACTTTAAATTATCCTAGAAATGTCATGGGTTCTTTGTCCCCTCCCCGAAAAGTTTCTGCCCTTGAATGGTAGATATCTGTAAAAAAAAAACTAGGGACAACAAAACCCATCCAGTTTTTTTCTCCCCCAACTTTTGGTTGTTATTGCAAACGGAAAGTCTTGAGAAGGGGGAAGCAACTTTTTCCTCCATACTTCAAGGATTGATGGGCGTCGTAATTCCCTTAGAGGCAGAACTCGTTTCTGAGACGGAAACTCGTTTTTCCTTGAGACGGATACTCGTTTCCGTTGGACGGAACCTCATATTCCTTGAGGACTTGAATCTTTGATTTCCCTGAGACGAGACCTCATTTGTTTGGGATTTGATATCAATTAGAAGAGAGTAAGAACTGGCCATGCGGGATGAAAAATATAAAATGAGGGAGGGGTAATTTTGAGTTGAAACAGTAATTGATCATAAGTGTGATATTTGTCAGTAAGTAGTAACTGAACTTACCCTGCTTCATATTTTGTTCGCCTTAATTTCTTTAAATCTTGATATTGTAATCATGGTGCTATTTTGTTTCTATTGATTTTATTTTACTACATGCTTTATTAACGCATGTAATCTATTATTTATTTTTTGTAATAAAGAACATTCGGAGTTTTGGTTTCTATTCCTTTCTTAATCTTTCTAAATAAGCTTACAACATTGTGTTTGTATTTCGCTCCTTCATTTTCCCGGCCAGAAGATCAGCAACCCCCACCCTTCTACATTGTTATTTTTTTTTTAAAACAGCTACACTTTTATATATACCTATACTAATTATATATATATTATATATATTATATATATATATATATATATATATATATATATTATAATATATATAATATATATATATATATATATATAATATACCATTATATATTTATATTCTTTCCTTCTTCAATGTATTAAATACATAAAAAAAGCTAATATCCTTACTTTCCACACGTCCGTAATATCCTTTGTCCTACGAACTAAATATTATTGTCTCGAGAAGCTTGTATACAATACCGCTAACCGAAGCTGAAAAACATCTATCACCTTCCTCTTTCCCAAGATTGAGGTGGTAAGGTGCCTGCTACAAGCATCAGAAAAGAAAAGCGAGTAGGAGAACATGTACCAAACGTCGAAAAGAAAAGCCAGCTTACCCGACCCCCTCTGTAACCACATCCATATTGAGAAGACTCGTCACACGACAAAGAAAAATAAATCCACCCTAAGAGCAATCAGTGGCCGACGCGACGAGAGCTTCACGGGATCGCGACAATCGTCAATGTAAGGGTTCAATACCCAAACTGGCCAGGTGGGAAGCCAAACAAAAGCCTAGCCACCCATACAAAAACACCCCAAGCCATTTCTCATACACAGTACCTCAGACACCCTTACTCTTCGCCTCATGGCCAAAACTCACATATTTCTCTCCTGGGTCAGAACCATTTCGTTCACGACTTCAATCCATCGTTCTCTTAGTCTTCCAGCCGGATCGATCCTCAACACACTCTCCTCTTAATTACATTCACGTTAACCCCAACCGACTTTCATTATCATCCTTTCCACACATGGACCAAACAATATCAACATAACCTTCATTTAATTATCTCATTTACGCCCTTTCTTCACACCACACCACTCTCTAAACGTTCATTCCTCTCTTTATCAATTCTTCTCAACCCTAGCAACAACCTAAGAAATTGTCCATTCAATGAACACATTAACATTCCTAAAGAATCTATACTTTTCTTATTTCAAGATCCATTGAGTCTCAACTACCAATACAATAAACACAGGTAACAACATACCCTATCATTCATATATAACTAATTACTATATATATATATATAGTGAAATTTATATAGATATAGACTATATATATATAATAATATATAATAATATAGTAATATATATATATACTAGTATAGGTATATTATATATATATATTATACTCTTATAAATATATACTTAGTTGTGTGTGCAGAAAGATCATTTCATATCAATGTTATTGTTCCTTATTTAACAATATGTTACAATGCATGCCGTAGGAGAGGCGGAACTACAAGCGAACATAGGGAGGGAAGAAGAGCTCTCAAAGCTATGGAATTACCTCTCATAGGGGATTTGGGGTGTAGGGTACATCCATGATACTCCAGTGCAAAATGGTTCGTCCCTCTTGCGCTCATATCCACTGTTCTTACATGGGAGTAGACAAAAAAAAAACACTAATTTGCAATTACAGATCATAAAGCACTAATATTGCTATTACAGAAAAGGCCTTTTTCATATATCCTGTTATGGGGGGGAGAAAGGAACCCCACAGTTTATGTTCTGAATATCGTAGAAGGCGACTAAGGGGTCAGTGGTAGTTGGGTTGGCCACCCATTACCACTTATCTCTTGCTAGGAATGCTAATGCATGCCTTGAAGCTAGTCATGATAGCCGTAAGTGGCATTTTACGTATCAATGAAACTGAATGAATCGTCTGGGTACATGGAATGTTTAAGAGGAATAAATGGTGCGGAGAGAGGTAATGGATGTATTTAGGAGGGGTAAATTTGATTTGCTTGCTGTGACTGAAGAAAAGATGAAAGGAAACAGTGAACACGAGTGGTGTGGTGTGGTGGGAAATGTGTATGCTGGAGTGGAGAGGAATGAGAAGGGGAGACGAGTAGTTTTGATTCTGATGAGTGGCCCATAGCATACAGCTATTGCGAATTTTGTTTGTGCTAGTACAAGAATTATAGTGGTTAAATTTAAGTTTGAAAAGGTCAAGGTGATGCTGGTAGAAATTACCTAGAGTAAGTTCTTTCCTTGAATAGGGCTATGCCCGTGAGGTGGTGAAACTTTAAAAAAAAAAAAAAAAAAAAAAAAAAAAAAAACTGCCTGAGCTCGTCACCCCCCACTCTTTTTCACACACCTTACAATCCCTCAATCACTCATCTCACAATCAATCATTTATCAGCTAAACAAACATTGAAAATATAATAATATAATACCAATAAATATAGATACGTAACAAACCAATAAAGCAATAATATAATATATATAATATAGTATAATACAATATACTAATATAAGCAATAAAGCAATAAAGGCAACTTGATACAAACATAAAAATATAGACCTTCTTCACATACCTGACATTATTCGAATTCAAAGTGACCTGACTGACTATCTTTCATCAAGGACTTATACTTAACCATACTTACAGATTACCACAAGGTGATGGATGTATTTAGAAAGTTCAAATTTGATTTGCTCGCTGTGACTGAAACAAAGATGAAAGGAAACGGTGAAAATGAGTGGGATTTTGTGTAGACATTTGAAAATGTGTTTGTTTTGATGTGGAAAGGAATGAAGGGGAGTATAAGGATCCTTGCCAAGTTCTGAATTGAGACTTGTGGTAGAGGAGTTATGGTAAATTTTTTGTGTGTGAGTACTAGAATTCTACTAGAACGTGGATGGATTTGTTTTATAGAAGGCATTTAATAAAGAGAGGGAGCTGTCTTCTGAAACCAAGAGAGTGGAGCTTGAGGAGAACTCCAGTTCTCCACCTTGTGTCATAAGTTTTTTAAAGGTAAAAAAAGACACCAAGAACCATCTCATCATTTGGAGACATGCTTCCCGGATGTCCATGGTCTAGTTTAATAAGGGGATTCCGCGGTCGAACTTTTGGCGGAGGAAACCAAATGAATGGTTTGCAAAAAGTTTGGTGACTATCCAGAACAGGGAGAAGGTCCCCTGAAACCATTTTCTCCATTAATTTGAAAGTATGACAGGTCGGCGAAATTAGTCTTTGGTTGTCCGCCAACTTCGGATCCTTCCCAGATTTAGGAATTGGGATACAAAAGCTGTAGTCAAGCAGATGAAAAAAAGTATTTAATCCGGATTCTGTTCTATCTATACATATACAGCAAGGAACGCTATGCGCTGGATATGCAAAAGGGCCGCTGAATATGGTGAAGCATAATGTACAAAATTATGTCTGGGTCAAGGGCACCGTCTTTGCTATTCGCCAGATGCAGTTTAGATACTCTGCAACGGTGTTAAAAAGAAGGGTATGGGTATGATCTTCCACTTTCGCTGTTTGAAAAAAGTCTGGGCGTTATGTGCGCTGCAGCGTTAATTCCTAAGTTTTTTGCAAAAGCTTCAGGCTAGTGGGAAGAGCCGACGTGGCCTAGCAGAACCTAAATCTATTGGCGCCATCACTGCAACAGCTCTGTCTGACAAGCAGAGATAATATCGATTATGTCAGGCCCAAACGGAAGAAATCTGTGGGTAAAGAGTGTAGCGGCGAGATATTTTCTGTGCAACTTTCCACACTAAAGAAAGGAAGTTGTGGAGTTGACACTGCTTTGAGAAGTACAATGTTCGAAAGTGATTGTTTACTCATATCTATCTACTTCTTGCGCTGTTTTTGGCGATAATTCGACGAGATCTCGCCGCAGCTGCTTTAAAAAGAATATAATCATGTTTAGGTTGGTGAGGGTCCTTTTATATTGCATGTAGAGTTTTTCTTTCTTCTGCGGTTAGCTTTGCACACTCTTGGGACCCCAAGCCTGCCTGCGGAAGATCGCGGGATCCAAGTTTCTGCCCTGCTGTAATGATAACTTGCTGGAAGAAGTTAAAGGACAATCTTTCAAGCTTGAAACCGCCATTGTTGAAGGGAGAAGAGAAGTGAGATTCGCTGTGCCTGATGAAAAAAAAGGACGGACCACTCCGCTCAGCTCATAACGCCAGCTGGAATTAGGTTTTACAGTTGGACTCGGTGCAAGTTCGTTTACGACTATTGGGTAATAGTCACTGCCGTATAAGTAATCAAAAGCGGGACCCTGGTAAAGCGGTTCCATAAGAGAAGTAGAGAGAAAAAGAAAAAACAATCTATATATAAAAAACGATGTGTATCGATCTAAACATTCATATGTAGGAGCCTCGTGGAATGGCATCCCAGTGAAAAGGGTGTTAGGAGACCAAAAGGATCTTAGACTTAGACGGAGATGACAGAAGTAGGCCCATAAAGGGAGGCGAAAAGGTTGGAAGTCTCCTGTGATAACAAACCGAGTGGGCGAGCTGCTAAAAAAGCGTCAGCTAAGTCGGCCTTTAGTAAATTCCTTACTCGGCAGCCCATTCAGGATCGAGCAGACAGTGAGGTGGGTGGACATATGAATCTCTGCTGCTGTCACTGCTTGTGGAAGTCTAGTTTTGGAATTGAAGACGACTGGGAGGAATAGAGGACAGATTTACGAAATAATGAGTATCTGTGTACGCTGCCTTTATCACTGTCAGCTCGTTTCTTAAGCTTCTTTTCTATAAGAGGTATCGGCGATTGTATATTCCGTACGGTTGAAAGAGACAGTCGCGAAACAGTAGTTGAACGCTTCTGTGCAAACATATCTGCACTTGGTTGTAATGATAACATATGTATTTAGAGAGTATGACGTTCTTTCAAAATTAGAGCGTTAGTATCATGACAATTCCATGAATGTACGTATGCCATCGTATGTTTGTTGGATGGAAGTATTTATGAGATGGTCCTTTTGAGACAGATTGTCTCTTTGTGGCTAAAGGTTAATGTTCGGAAGCAGTGGGTCCAAAAAAGGGAGGAAGAATGAGCACGGGGGTCCCGCATCGGGGAAGAGCAAACAAAGTTCTTGGCGTAAGGAATTAGTCGTACAACGGAGATTTGAGTTATACGACCTTTTTTTTTTTTGGGGGAGGGCGTGGGTTGGTTTCTATTGGTATTTGCATGGGAGCGGACTTCGCCTGATTGAATGCAAAGTAAGTTGAGTCTCAACCAAGTCCATGTTATTATGTTGACTTGGTTGGTCGCTGGGAATGAGCAACCAGAGTGCTCAAGTTTAGGAATGGAGCGATATCAGTATCTTCCAAGCAAGCATATCAGAAATGTGTGGGAATATGAGGATTTTCCCATGGAAATGGAGGAGGAAGGTGCCACCGGAAAATTGTCATCTTTTTGAGAGGGTGTTGGAATTGGGATTGGGATCCGTTTGATTGGCAAAGTCTAATTGGAGACTTTGTCAGTGAATTATCAGGTGTGTGATTTTAGCAGACTGGAGAATTTGCAGTTAGATGGCGAGACCTGGTCCAGTTTCAAGCCGCAAACATATTCAGAATGCTGGGAGCGTATTGCTGATGTTAAGTGAACTTTTTTCATTCACCTCTGCTCGGTGGCGTCAGGAATCAGTAGAAAGAAAAGTGGCGTCGTCAACATCAAACTCTCTCTTATTTGGCGAAACTATAATTCCATTTCATCCGCTAAGACATAAAATCCTTTAGGGAGTGCTGGGATAGGAAATTCGAAAGAGGAGTTATCAGGAGGATTCAAAAGAGCTGAAATAATCTTTGCAAAGATATCATGAGGAAATTGGTTGGTGGCTCTTGGTTTTTTCCTTTGTTCCGACAAGCTGTGATTGCTGGGAAAATCTATTGAAGTCATTGCTCTTGTTCTCAGGAATTAGACTTAGGGCGAAGGGTCTCTTCTGGTAGCCACTTTCAAAGCTGATGAATCCTGAGCTTAAGAAATCAGAATGTTTTTGTTTATTTTTAGCGAATAATTTTTAGCTTTGGCTATTAATCTTTTGTTTGCAGGTTTTAGCAAAAATCTTTTTCCAGGAAAAATTAGAAGTAACGTGGAAGGCGGATAAGGGACAACCACACAGAACCGCGAGGCCTGCTTACGTAGTTTGGCTACTCATTCGGTAGAGTGTGTGATATAGAACATGTGTCTTTGGCCAGGAAAATGTTCTCCAAGCTTGATGCTGGATGAACCAACTAGTTGATTGGTGGTTTATTGAAAACTAGCTCCGGCGGTAGGTTAGGCTTGTTTATTGACATTTTTACGAATAGATTGACTCAAAACTGGTGATTTTGGGACCTTCTTTTAAGAAGTTTGTTTAGTATAGCCAATGCAGGCTGGCAGGTTGCAGTAACTAATAAAGGAAAGGTTAGGATTTGGGGGAAAGAGTTCTACTGGAATGGCGTTGTGTCGGTGGATTACCCTGCGAGGCAGGAGGGAGGCTGCTGCAAGTATAGCATAAGATCGCTTTGTTCTTGTAGGATATTGGACTCTTTGAGCTGTCGTGTTTTATGGCATCTCTTGCTCTTGCTCAATTTTTGGTATCAGTTCATATCTCCCCAAATCCTCCTTGTTTCAAAACCAGGTAAAGATATGGCATTTTAAGACAGCAGGCACTGTGCGGGCGCCTTACTAACTTTATTTGCAGTATCTAGTTTTTTTTTTCACAGGGAATCGTGAAATTTTTCCTCCGCAAGTCTGGGCATTATGTATGGGGTCCCCTATTACAGCATCTTTCGGGGAGATAATTCAAACGCGTTGGCATTATAAGGCATACTGTCTGCGGGCCAGCGGGGAGGAAAACCGTGGAACTGTAAACCCCTATTTTCACCTTTAAAGGGTGAATAAGGGATACTAAAAGTCAACAGTAAATTGAGGATTTGGAGTTATAAGGCAGTCCACGTAGAGGGGAAATATAATATATAAACGTTTTGAACGGCAAGATAATTCTAATGGAGATTTATTTACAAATTACTACAGCATATCTTCGTTTTTCTCTTTCTAAACAACTGAGATATGTCCTTGCGATGTGCTTCTTATTTATCAGCCAGTCTGAAAATAAGAGGGATGTTCGCAGACTAAGGATGACAAGATGGAACTTCGTTTCAACGGTAGTAGCTTGAAACGAGACCGTGGGAAGATGAGTCATTCAACGTATAAAGCTTTTTATTCAAGTCGCATCACTAAGAGAATAATGGTTCTTTGCTCCAGTAATATGCTTTTGAAGTTACTGCGATCGCAATAATAATATCTATATCGGGAAATAATGTATAAGCCTCGGAGATTCCCGGAGGACAGACTGCGGGAAACAGCAATATGAGTAAATAAATCATGAGAACGAACCTTAGGACAGGGGGCACCTTTTCGGATTGCCCCAACCGTTATTGGCACCTGACCGGGATGTCGACAAGGCGCGCTTTCCAGGCAATTGAATCGCCTGAGTGTATGCAAAGAACTTTCAGGGCCCTGTAGTATAAGAAAATAAAAGCGGACGAAACACCTGAACCTGCTGGTCTATTAGTAGCGAGCGGACGAAGCGTGTCGAGGGTCAAGTGGGCGCCACCCTCGTGCCCGACAATTCGTAACTTGTGCTACGGCTTGATTTAGCACGTATTATAATTTACAAGCAAAAATTTTCATAGAGTTTAACAACCACAAACTTTCTATCTTTCGTAATAGAAATGACCATGTTTAGAACAATAAAACAAATATGAAACCATACAAAGCAAAATAGCCGGATGGACCCGGGAAAAAGCGATTTATGATTATTTTAATAGAGGAAGTGTAGATCCTCCTTCCAAAACCAAACAGGTCACCAAAAACCAGTGACTGACACAATATTTCCGGACCCATTTCGTAGGTAGGCTGTGGATGTCGAGCCTCGGAAGTGACGTCCCGGAACTCCAACGTCGCGTTTCACCCCACTCCGTGTACCGATCCCGGATCGACCCCATGCACTAACTCCACGTCAGAGCCCGAAGATATCACACCAAATCGGTCCTGAAGCAGGATAAGCCCCCTTCTGCGCGTTTTAGCTTGAAGGTTTCGGTTTCCCCCTACAATTGGCGTCGGCCCCAAGCCAGTAGCAGCCGCACAAAAAAAAAAAATTTTCAGTTTTTTTAAGCCCCTGTATGCCTCAATCCCCATGGGAAGAGAATGCTTGAGACTATGGACTGAAGACCCAGTGGAAGAGCATTGGATGGTCCAAGAAGCTGTTTAGCACGGGGAAAAAGCACGAAAGACAGTTTCCTTTTTCTATCAAGAGGGATAAGTACGTTTACAAAGTACCCTTAAAGGCAATTAAACGGAACTGGATGGGTGAAGAAATATTAAAAAAAAAAGGGTCAGAGAGATAGAAACGTGTAATTAGAGCGAGGAAGCATTCGCGAAAGAATAGTATGAACAAACGATGGGTTAGAAAAAAAGATAATAAACAGATTTTCGCTATAGCGCGTGTGACAATTTACTTACAGTACTTAGTGACTTGAGGGGCCGGATGGACGCCGGACGAAATCTGGTCCCTAAGTATTGGTTCTTGTTACGTATTGTAGCACTATGCTTGCCAGGTCTAATCGATTCTCACCAAATGACAAGCTAGATTATGACCTCGTGAATAATAGTTCGACTGACGCCTTGGTCCTCGCGAACAAGAAATGACAATTACTACTCCTCTCACTTTCCGCTTGTGGTAGGTATGAACAACATGATTTTTTTCAAATATCTCTGAAATCCTGCGCGTTTACTAAGTTCTAATATTTTAAATATATCTATTAAACATAACAATAATTAAATTAAAAACATATTTATTTAAGAAAAGTGATAAATAATATAAGGATAATAAAGTAATAATAATATAGTATAATAGAATATAATTTATTTATAAATAATCATGAGTTTATAATGAAATAATTATTTTTATAATAATAGAAATTTTAATTCGAAAAATGTATATATAGGATAATTTTTTTTTATATATATTTATATACTATTAATATTAATATATATTAATATTATTATTAATATATATACTACTTATATAATATATATATACATATATATAATATATATATATATATATTATATATAATATTAATTATATAAGTATATATATATAATATATATATATATATACTATATCATATATTATATTTCATAGAAGGATTTTCTCCGCATGCTAATATAGTATTATATGAGGTCAAGCCGCGTTAGAAATGCGTTACAATAATAGACAACTCTCAAAATGATTGTCTATCAAGGTATCACTCTTTTAATTATATCTAATACAGGTGAGACGTATAGTTAATTTCTCATTGTGATAACCACCTTAAGCATCTTATTTAGCGAGTGAATTCTTTAATCTGACCAACACTTAACGTGGTGTTTATGGAATGATAGAATATTTACTACTACTATTTAACTTCTGGCTCGCGATACTTTCTATTGCGGACGTATGCCATATCATTGAGAAAAAATGTCATATGACAGTTTGACGGCTCTCATCACAGGATATATGGAGGTATAGTTTCGGGTCTGCACACAAGTCAATACCACTTCAGGTGTAACACATACGTAAAAATGAGCTGTTAGCGCGACCGGCTGCAGATATGCGAGTGATGTACAGACTTACATTTTTGGCGAAATCGCGCGGTCGCGTCGTCCGTCTGAATCCATTAGCTTTTTCTTCGTGGTGCACACCTACGAGGTTAGAATTTACCTTCTAAGAATAAGGAGTTAACACGCCACATCTTTGCTGATATAACGGTCGTGACACACTCACACGCGCTCCGCTCTGATGAATGTAAACAAGCGTTAAAAAAAAAAAAAAAAAAAAAAAAAAAAAAAAAAAAAAAAAGGACTTTGCGTCGGAAAAACTCTCTATTTTTCGGCTTGAAAAATATAGAGATCTGAGTCGATAACAGAGAGAGTTTCCAATTTTCTTTAATAGAGTGGTGTTTTTCGCTTTTTGAGTTATTTTCGCGTGGCGCAGAAGGAGAAAAAAATACATTGTACAATGTAAGCAACGAGAGAGATTTTAACGTAAGTTAGAGTAGAGCGACATACGGTATAGAAATCCTTCTTCCAGGCTGTCCGTACACCTGGGCAGTATAACATGACGGCGTTTACCGTACTCATTATTCATAACATATATTTTATCTTGCGATCTAAGCGCTGAAAATTAGACTATTAGAATTCCAAATGAATGTAGCGTTCTAAAATTTACTGAATGTTTTTCATTATATTCCATCTCCATATCTACTTCACAAACTATAATTAGGTTATTTAGATAAGTGTTTATAAAATTAGCTATATGAGAGTAAAGTTAAGTTTTATGTCAGTTTTAATCGCTCTAGTGATTTTAATCTATTCGCATACCAGTATTAGCTAATATAAACTATATCTCATGTCGGCTCCGGCTATTGTCTCTCAAAGAGGCTGGTAGGCTCTCTTGAGTATTAAAATATTGCGTAGCTAAGCCAACAATATCGTTCACACGTGTTGGCTCTGATAGTTAAAATACAACCTAACCAAAAACTATTCATGCTTGGACTCACTATACTAAATAAATTATCTTCTTGTTCAAGATCATTAAATTTCATAAAACCAAGAATCGTTTATTAATATAATATAATAATAATAGGTGGAGTCACCGTCAATAAAAATATTTGATATAAATTCATAATAATATTAATCATGGGATATTATATATATTGTCTTTTTATATATAAGATATTATTATTATTATTACTTCCTGGGATTTTGATTTCCCACTGGACAAAATGTCTTTATATTGAGTATATGTATACATGTTAAGTGCAATCTAAGGATCAATACACTTAGTGTAAAATAGAGCATCATATTGAGAATTGAAAAAGCAAGAATTAAACAGTCCATGTAAATGCGATGTTGATCCAAAAGAGGTAATGATTTTTTTAATATAGAGTTTGGATCATTAAATACAAGCAATTTACCTCCAATATATAATTTTCATCCAATCACAGATAAAGGTATTCAAAGTAAAATTTTCAGGTTTATCTCTTCCCTATTCAATTTCAAAACGGGAAAAGTTAATTTACTCGACCAAATCACATATACGAGGTCACTATAGAGATAAAGATTTAACTCCGTTTCCACTCACAAGAAAGGTAAACATTTTCCCTTCTTTACCTGCTTAAATAAGATCTTTAACTACACTGGTTATATTCCAGCTATGTATTTCAGTTTGAATAGATTAATTTAATAAAAATAAATACTATAAAATAAACTAATCATAGATTTACTTACTAGTAATAATTATTGTCCTTAATACTGAATATACCTTATTACTGACATATACTTTATTAATAAGTGATAATTATAGGCTTTAAAAATCAGAAATGTTTAACAGAGATTGATAATTTTCGAAAAAATAAGGTTTATCTACTATTAATTATAGGGATTTATATATACCTACTATATAACGTAGTTATGTTGCACCAACCTTTCTTTTACAGGAAAAAGGTCCAGTTGAAAATTAGTAAAATATATAATTTATTTGAGGATACACTATCATGATTCGTTTGTGCGCAGAGAATTAGGCCTATACAATCGCCCCCGTGCTGATAAGCCGCCCCGACTTATAATTGTCTACTCGATTCCCCTTTTTTTTTAATAAAGCAAATTGGTAACCAAAAAAGGATATTATTTGCACACCTCTTAGATTCTGATAGTTACGTCCTAACTGAGGTTTCACGAAATTCACAAACACAATGTTTTTCCCTTAATCATGACCATGAATTTGGCGTAGGTCAGCGCTCAGGCTCTCTATTACGGTTCACTCTCGGTAAATGTGGACTTGCCGTGCCGAGCGTTCTAGTTATTTATCTATCTTCTATTTTCTTTTGTTATTATAAAGAAGCGCGCGGAGATTTAAACTATTGTTACATTTAGCCAAAGAGAAATCATAATAATGTGTATTATACAATATAAATAATGATAAATATAAATATATTTAACTAATTTAAGTAAAAGGTATTATAATCGAATAAAAACCCACATTCACCGAATCTCATTATTTAAAAAAACTTTTGAAATATTTTTTAGGTAATTCATCGAGCGGAATAAATATCAGAACATGTCAATTAGTGAAAATTAATCGATTTAACTTTTCAATTTTTAAATACGGGCTACTGAACAAAGATATTTTGTAAATTATCAATATCCAACTGATTACTCTGGTAGCTCAAGAGTACTGCCGGATAACGTACCTTTGAGTACATGTATTGTCTCCTTCTTAGATTTTTGACTAGAAGTCATATATAGTCTTGTATTATAGAGGCGCTCTAAGAAGCAAAAAGCACTTTTCCCTTGTGAGTCAACTATCAGCAATAAAATCAGTGACATAGCTATGGTTTAGTTTAGTTAGGTGTTTGCTAGATGTATATTGTCGATTGGCCACTCACACCACTCTCTTATAGACTGGCGAGTTGTGAACTGTTTAGATATATTTATTATAGGCTTCTTATACATTTTATATTCTTTCCCTTTAAACTGATATACGTAATATATCAAATTTTATAATCATATGTTTTATTATAAAATGTGTCAGAATAACTATTTTTGTACAAAAGTTGAATTTATACTGATTTTATTAATAAAAGAAATAAGCTTTTTCTCCACCTAAACGTCAATCCAAAAGTTTTAAATAATCAAATTCTTTAGTTCAAAGCTAATGATTGATTTATAATAGAAAGTCATATTTTAAGACAAAACTTTGAAAATAATTTTTATTGAGTTATATTTGGAATGACTTAATATAAATCCAGTTTTTTAATGTTACGATGAGATTGTTTAGCTACATAAAGATATCTATTATTAAAATAAAATATTTTAAATAATTAAGTGAATATTCACTAAATTCATTTCAAACTTTCTTTATTCAAATGTTTCAGGAAAGCTCTGATTCAGGTGACACTGGTGAGTCTGATGTGCCGCGTGACTGATATCTCTATAGTATGATTATAGTATATATGTCCCCAATAGTAATATCTGTATGTGTATGTAATAATAGTTAGTAAGTAAGTATATAAAATCTGTAATATATATATCATATAATATATATATTATATTATAGATATATATAAGTATTAGAAAATTATGAAATAAGTAATAATATATAATTGAATGCCTCTACTTCCAAGGTGAAAATGTTTGTTTTGAGCTCCATCACAAAGGCCGCTCTTAAATCTCGCTTTGGTAGAGATGTTAAAGTATAAATCTGATGATATATATATATATATATAATATATATATATATGCTAGTTATATAGAGTATATTATGAGTAAAGTAAATCTGAGTGTTAGAGTAGTAAGTGATAAATCTATGTGAGAGTTATTATGATAAGTTAAATCGATGTATTAGTGAGGTGTGTAATGTAATAATATAATACTTATCTAGCTTTATTGCAGTTTATAAATATAGTATAAAGTCTGCTTGCGTGTGTGAGTGAGTGTTTGACAGTGTATGTTAAAGTATTAATATATAATCTGGTGTGAGTACGTAATTTAAATGAAATACACACACACAGATAAAGAATAAATCTACCACTGCCTTGCTGCCAAGATGCTGGCAGAGGAGTCATAATCATTAGAGCTAGATTTAGAAGAATGGTAGTGTACAAAATGTGAGTCATGTAAAGTTGCAGTGATTTATTATTTACTTAGTCTGTCCCTCGAACCATATATACGAAGGCGCAAGGACCAAGGACGAGAATCAGCTCACACTCTCAAACCAGCCCGACCAGTTGCTAAACCTCTGCGACGCCCCACGCTAATGATTTGCGCGAGTTATCTTGCCTAAGAGTTTACAGTTTCTTACCACTGAGGTTGCCGGCACTTGTATTTAAGATAATAAAAATACAAACCTCTAAATTAATATATATTCTATACTTAATAATACCACCACACGTCACAGGCTTGTACATATAATAGATAGGAAATATATATATATTATATATATATATATAATTATGGATATAATTTAGTTATAAAAAACTGGATGAAAATATCCGTATCTTATATAATATTATATATATATATATATTTACCTCGGTGTATGTCTTTAAGATTAGTTATCAAAATAGTTAGCAAATAATATAATGGTGTATATAAGTATTAGGTCTTAATATTTAGTTGAGAATGAAGTTTGATGTTATAAGTATAGTACAATTATAAGTAGGAATAATGTGTTGTTAATTAATGGAAGTTTTTAGTCAAAATATTCTGAAATATTCGTGTTTGTATTTCGCATGATTGTTTGGAAATTCGTCAAAACCTTAGTTATTATATAACTAGTTATACTGACATGTCTAGAGGGTGTTTCATAATATATATATGAATTAATAAGAAAACAATAGGCATTTAGCAGGCTGTTAACACCAATCAATAAACGCCCATTCACTTAGTTACAGTCTCATACTAAAGTAACAAATAACAAAATACGGAAACAAATCAAAATCAACGCATTATAGATTACATGGAGCCATTAACGCACAATTTAAAATTTAAATATAATATAAAAAAATTCTAAAATAATATTAAAATAAAACTATGAATAAAACACCATTAAAATACAATATACCAATGTGTATACACACATGCACTTATAAACATTAAAGATCATAAAATATTCAGAAAAAACTCGTACCTGTAACATAACTTTGTACTCAACTATAACACACAAACTAACAGTCTAATACCTACCAAAGCCGCACAACTAAACATCATACATTGAATAACCGAATATAAATACAAATAACTATATACTCATACTAACTTAATTCACACTAATAATAAATATTAGGCGATAAAAAACACTATACAAAAAATAACATCATTGTAAGATTAATATTATGCAGGTCTAATTGTAACGTGGTATAGCACCTGCCTATAAGCATTCCAACACTTTCCTGCGTACGGGACTCGATAAGTGAAAACTACACAATTGGAGTTCAATCGTCCGACTAGCCACAATGGTCAACCCCATATCGTACACTATGCTACTTCCTTTATTGTTTTTCGTACGCATGTTATTTTTAACGCTTTTGTCGGCTCCGGCTTTCTCACTAGATATATCCTGATGGGTTAGTTCATATATCTCTTCACGGCAGAACTCACACACACATCACTCACACCTCAAAACACTCACGAGCTCACAAGAAGGCGAAGAGCATTACCCGCATCAGAAATGAAAAGCACGTGGAACTATATACCGCGACACACAGAAGCGTCTAACAGCTCAGATATGGTATAACATCAAGGGCTCTGATCTACAAGCAAAGAGACATTGAATTATGTTATGTGGTGGAATCCACAACAGCTGATAGCTAACAGGGGTAAAGAGACAAAAGGGGACTAAAGATTTCTTGTTATATAAAGTTCACACACCGCGCACGAAATCGAAAACATTCGACCCACAATGCAGATAGACAAAAGGAGGTTTAAAGGGTGGTCAACACGTCGAAAGTAGAGCCCAAGAGCTGAATCAGACCTATTTAAGGTGAATTTGTACCACTGTTATGAACTGTACTGCCTATCGTAATGTAGTGTTATGTGATAAATCACTCATAATTGTTATATTTTATGAGCATGTTACTCACTATTTTACTGTGTATTTGTATAACTTGCTTTATCTCTTTATGTAATGTATTTATGTTTTTTTTAGTTTAACTTCTATTCTAAGTTCTATTAAAATTATTTTGCCTGCAAGTCCATCATAATTTCCATTAACATTACTGTTATTCTTTTCTATTACTTTTTTGTTTTACTTAATATTTAAGCTTAGCTTTTTTTTACTTATCTCCAATTTCCCCTATGTTCGCTTTAATCCAGCTAGTTTCTTTATTAGGTCTCATTACTTTAGTATAACGTTTATCTTCCTCTGGTTAATGTCTAGAGACAGGTTATAATTAATAATAATATAATCAAAAATTCTAGTTTTTTAAAGTGTTACAAGAGTCATAACGTTGATTATATATATTCCAATTTCATTCATAGACATAAAGTTTATCTTAATTAATTTTTTTTTTTTTTGTAATTTTTAATGTGAGATCTCATAGAATTTTAAATGTTTATTATTAAGAATCTAAAAAAATCTATTACCGTGTTCTCCAACATGCGTTACAAAACGTGCCGCCGAAACAAGCCCAGGGGTTAACGAACCAATAGAGGTCTAGCCCGCGGCAGGTACTACCTTCCTACTTCGCACATGCACAGACCCCTGCGTAACCATAACACCATCAGCTAGTAGGTAATACTAAATTGATATTATGCCTTTATTTATTGTTTTTACTGCTTTACCTGTACACTATTATATATATTTAAATATATATCTGCTTTATGTTACTGTGAGCTATTAATTTAACTTCTTGTGATTTTATATACTGCTTTTAAAGCCATTAATCTGCACGTCACTCCTTATACTATGCCATGATTAAACCTACTTATCTAGCCTTTTAATATCATATCTTTTTAAATTAAATCTATTAACCTGTCCACTATAATCTAAAACATGTACCCCTTTGCCAATTAAACTTACTCTGATACCTTTAACTGTCGCTTTTAGTAGCTCATTAAATGTGTTTTTAACCTTAAATCACCTTGTTATAGCGTCATCATTTGATATTCTAACTTTTAATATCAATCTTTATGTATAGTATTATATATTATTTTTGATATTGTTCTAATTAATTTTTAATACTTTTATTATAATTTTATTTTCTCATTATTATTACTATTCTTTTTAATTTAATTTACTTTATTATCATCAATTTTATTTTATTACTTGCCGACAAAAAAAATGAATAAATATACTAAGTTCGTTTCGTTATATATTTTTATTGCTTCACTCGGCCTTAGGTTCAGTTTTCCCACTATGTATTTTAGGAGGCAGCGACAGTACAGGTCAATATGCTATTAAATCCACTTTTTTTTTGGTGTTATTTTGTATTATTATTTATTATTTTATAAATCTTTTGGGTTTCAATAATTTTTTTTTTTATTTTTTTGATTTTTTTTTTTTTTTACCTTTTTTTTTAAATATTTTTATATATAATAAATAGTTATTTTATTAATTGCAAATTTATTTTTTGAATAATTAATATTAGAATGTTTTTTCATTCATCTTTTATTTATTATAAATTTATGTAATATTATATATTTATTAATTAATTTAGTTTATATTTCTTATAACTAGGATAGTGATATTATATTTTAAGTATTGTCAAATTTAATAGGCTTTAGACCCACTACATTTGAAGCCTGTATCACTTATAGAAATTTTTTTTTTTTATTTTTATCTCATCGATACAACTAATACATACACCGACTACACACACCCTAGCCCACCACACGCTCAATAGTATAAACACAAGACGCACACATTAGCCACTATGAACTTAATTATACACACAATATTTCACATATGCGATGTGATATGCATAATCACATCACATTCACAATAACAAAAATAATAAAATGTATAATAGAGATAAATAAATAATGAAACAACTTTGTCCTTCAAATAACGGTTGTTATTCTCAACATATAAGAATAACTTAAATAATAATTAAATTAATCACAACATCACTATGCACACTTACATTTTCCAATATGACACTCAATTTAATCTATATACACTTTTATAACACCACTAACATCAATAGCACACACAACATAAATATATTAAATCAATAATTAACAACAAATGAATCAATGCATATATAACTTATATAACACTCTATTCTGAATCCAGTAAATATATTAACTTATACACGTCACACACACTACGACACGGATATTGTGTGTGAGCTTCACACGTATACACTCTACACAAGACAATTTTATTCTCTCACGCACTCAACACACAGATTTACTACACCTCACATAGAATTATTTGGTTCTTAGCTACCACAGATTTGAGCCTTACCAATCTGCACACACAGATTGGTGCTACTTTACCTCGACACATAGCACCACAGACAATCTTTAAACTTAATATATACACAACCTAAACTTCTCTATTCAATGTGAACTTGCTTACACTCACACAGATAGTTTAATATACTATATATACAACTCCACACATACTACTATAGTAATTAATAACCTTATACACACTAACACGCTAACATCTCACTTATGTTAACTTAACAGATATTACCGAAGCATTCACTCAAAATATATTCAATATATACAACCATATATTATATTAGTCGTTTGTCCAATTAGTTTTCTATACACGACTTATACCTAAGTTGTATATTATATATACCATATAAAATCATTCCGACATGAATATAACCACACTTAAAACTCTCCCCTTGTCCCAGAGTGTGTCTTCTGCTACACACTCTCTCATAATAAACATAACTCTATATACATCACAATCTTTGGCTATGAGAAACACAAAAGAAGAATTCTAGTTAATCTCAGTTACATGCACCATTATTCATAGCAATAACATTATCTCTATATTCTCAAGTGTTCTCATAACATTTATTATCAACACCCATACAGGAAAATACACTATCAACCGCTTACCACCCACCCCCTCCACTTCCTTACCTTATTCCAACTAAAAATTTGTTGAGTGATTCAAAGTCCTATTTAAAAAACATAGTAGTGTATGAGCGATACCTTAAAGCAATAAATCAAGGTGAGAGATCATACGTCGAGCCGACCCCACACCTCAGCTCGCCCACACCGCCACGATGACACCGAAGCCTATGCGTTTCAGCGTTTTGTGTTTTTCTACAGCGGCAAAAAAAGGACCGTTAACAATACACTTTACGAATTCATATTCCTCTTTGGTTAAACCCAAAATTATTTTTTTATTTTGTTAATATAAGGGTATGTATTTGAGCCTTACACAAATCATTACCAACAATAGTTTAAAAGAGAGTTTTTTATACTATATCTCTGACCATAACATATCATGAGTTTATTATTTATTTAAAACTCTTTTTAAACAAACTTCTTTATATTATTTATAAAAAATTATAATACAAATGAATGCTTATAAATTTTAAAATGAAAAAAATGTTAATTTTACGATTGTTAGTTTATTTTCAACATTATAAATTAAAATGATTTTACTCCAAAGTTTTTTAAAAAAATTAAATATATTTTTTTATATTCGCGAATATATAAGATTTTCCTTATATAAATTATATAATATTATTATTTTTTCAAACTTTATATTATAATTATCTATATAATTGAGTATTTCTTTAATGACAATATTTCAATCACCACTCACTAAGAGAAATAACATAACCCATAACCCCGCTATAAAATTTCCTTACTACATATAAATAACTTATATAATACTGATATTTATAAAATATACCCTATTCTTAACACGCTTGTATACCTACTCTCGAAAACTAGAAAAAACACATATGCGACCCTAGAGTGTTAGAAATAACTACCTATAAGAGCGTACAAAAAAAAATTTACGGATAATTCTTTTTTTACACACCAGGAAAAAGGACGAATATGGCCCCACTATTCCGCCAGCAGTTTCTTCTTTCATGTTCTTCTTTTGTGTTCAATTATAATAAATTATTATATTTTCAACACAAAAAGACATCTTTTCTGTATATAAAGGTTGTAATTTGCTTCTTAATAAAACTTACCCGGTGAGGTCCTCCTACAAATTTTAGCGATAAACCTATTTTTGTTATCCCATCGGCTAGATTTATAGCTCCTATTTCAACGAGGTC
Organism: Trachelipus rathkii; assembly: GCA_015478945.1. Taxonomy (NCBI): domain Eukaryota; kingdom Metazoa; phylum Arthropoda; class Malacostraca; order Isopoda; family Trachelipodidae; genus Trachelipus; species Trachelipus rathkii. The sequence continues at coordinate 14,366 of JABUQX010114196.1, read as the reverse complement.
TTCAAAGTTTTAAGCCTAATTTCTCACCTATTTTTTTTTATTTGAGGTAGGGAAGTAAACAACAAAATAACTTTCCAAACACAAATGACTTTCACCCCCACATAGACAAGATTATCTCTAGAAAATCCGAAAAATATAGAGAGTAGTGTAAGATTTTTAAAATTTCTTCTGATGATGGTTATTATTATTTTTATTTAAAATATTTCATAAAAATAAATAGAGGGTACATTGCGTGAAAACAAAGAAAAAACTTTCTCTCTTAAGCATTGCCATCTCGGCTAATAAGGAAAGAGAGTGTGATACCTTATCCATTACTGAAGAGGGAATTGTATTGGAGAAGGAGTTGTGCTTTACGGAGTCAATATAAAAATTTACCTCTAACTTCTGACTTGCATAATATATGTTATTGTGCTATTTCGCTTTTTAGGTTATTGAGAAAACATGTTTTTTCATATCCTGACAAACCTATCTGGTGACTGGGGTAAGAACACATAGAAAGGGAGATGTACTTTTTAGAATTTTTCCAAACAAAAGCCTACAATCTTTTTAAAAATCCACATTTACTCGTCTTTCTGTTTTTTGGGCTCTTAAGGCGGTGCACAAGTTCTACTGATATTGTAATAAGGAGTGCACTATAATCATGTTCACATCTAAGAGTTGTTATATCATGAGATTCATCCACTCAAGCCATGCGCTCACACAATACAATACAAGACAATATAGCAGACAGTGGCGTGGGAACAAAATCTCACACCTAAGTATTTCGCGCAGAGTGAAGTAGGGGTCTTCATTCTTATTAATATAAAAAGAGAAAACCGCGTGAATAGGATGTAATGAAGCAAAAAAAATTTTGTGTCTAAAGTTAGGGGACTGGACCAGCCCAATCACCCCTGTTTTTTATAATAACCGAAAGCGATATTTTTTTTTTTTTTTTTTTTTTTTCGTCGAGAATGTCTGCTGCCACAAACTCCGCCTTTTGTTCTAATTATAAACCGAAAGCATAGATAGTGGCTGACAGAATACTATTGGTAAACCAAGCTCAGCTTTAAACAACTGTCAGACCGAAACATGTTAATATAGCCTGTGTCGAAGGAAACCAGCGGATAAGATCTTTATTTAGTAAATATTGTTTGAGTAGAATAAACTCCCGACTGGGATTGATATTAGTTGGTAATTATATTCATGGGATAAAATTGGAAACATCATGTATATTTTGGCTTTCCTACAGCTACTTCAGAGTTGTGGATTTCTTTACTTTTTTTTTTTCTACAATTCAGGCATCCTCTTAGGCCCAGAATCGATAAGTAATACCATTGAAAAACATTTTTGCTAATTTCGAATTAAAACGCTATTTGCTTTTAATTTACTAATAAAGATGTATATTTTTATGTGAAATTGTTGTCCTTAAAAACTCATGAGATTACGCGATAACGTAGAAGGAATTCTTAGAGATTGTACCCACACCATTACGATACTGGTTACAACCACAAGAGATTATTAATGACGCATTATAAGAGAAAAAAGCCACATATAGAGAAATCACGATAGATCACATATACACGGATAGCTACACATACGAACTTCAAAAACGCCACAAACTATCCTAAGTATTCGGTATAGACGTTACAGGAAAGTTCATTCTATTTCTACTATACGAGGTTTTCGTATTATTAATAATTCAAAAATGTATGGCAAAAGAAATATTTATACTTTAAAATTAGATATTGATCCTTCAACTGAATTAGAGTTAGATTATACAAGCACGATCAAATCAGTACGAAAAAGAAAGCGTCAACCACGATAATTACTAGTACTGAGTATCTCGCAACCTATAACCCCACCGCATGACAAATGTTTTTTTTTTACGTTTATACAGTGATAATACGTAACTACTTCTGTGAAGCCCTAGGATGGTCATTTTTTTTTACTGAGACGACCCCCCACCATGCATACGAAACCGTAATTTAATCATCCGCGGCAAAATTATTAGCTACGACTAGTAATTAAAAGATTCAAATCAAATTTTAAGCAATTTCATATTTAGACCAACCATTTTATATCATGTGAGATCATACCTTAATATTATTAAATCAAATAAGTCATAACGAATACCTGTTTGAGTGGTTGAAGTAATATCTAAGCGTGTCTATGTATGGAAGTGTTAATATGCGTATAATAACTATTCCTGTTATTATATTTAATTGAGTGAACCTCACTATAAAATCATTCCACAAGTTTTGTATCACTGATTATAATATTCTTTAGCCTTCTATTTAAGCTTCTCGGCTTACCCTTATCTCTCCTCATCTCTTGCGCCGTCTCGTTAACTTACTCTGCACACTACATAGGCTACATCTCATTCCAAGTTGAATTAATGATAATAGCCGATCGGTATAATTGAACGACAATAAATTTAGTTTAGATACAGCCACGATGACTACCGAGCTACTATTACGCATATATAACTAACACATACCTATATAATATATTAATAATCATATCATATATATAATATATATATAAATAAATTAGATACTATATAACTCTAATATATATATATAATATAATATATATATATATATTATATATAGTATATAAAATAATACATTACTTAGATAAATTAGATATAATTGAATATTATTATAAAAATTCTTAATCTTCTCTACCTAAATACAAACCTAAAGAGTTCTCTTTATATATATATATTCGAATATTTTTAACTTTTACTTAAATAAAAGGGCAAGTTTTTTAATAAAGTGGTTTTACAACGATATATAAATCAGAAATCCACTAGTGCTATCAGTTATTTTTGTAAATGAGAAAGACAGATTTATTCACTTATACTTAAAGCCGAGGAGTGAAAATAATTTCGCGGACCCAATCACATACGAGGTCACTATAGAGATTAAGGATACTACTTCCGGTGTACGCATCTGGCACAACCATACACCCAAGAAGTGGTAGAAACAATTATTACCTTCCATTTGAACTCTGCTTAAAGGATTCTTACTGTGTTCCACATTCTGTTTGCATGTTTCAGTTTGGACAAACTATATTCATAATTACATAGAGTGAATAACATTGATTCTCGCGATCGTTGCTCTATACTGAATTACCTTCTGAAGACCTTAGTATTAGGCTTAAACTTCGAGTCCTGGGATATACAAAAAAAGGTTTATGCCAAATGTTGCACAGAAACAGTTAGAAAACAAACTCTTTACTACGAAAAGGTTCACGTTCGAAATTATATTCTTGACCGGGAATTAGGCCTAAATTCGCCCCGGCGGTACAAAAAGGATTAGTTCCTAAAATTAGACCTAAGGTCAGTTACTTTCAACTACTATTTTGATCAGAGCAGAGAGACGAAGGCGGTCAGGTTCAGTTTCGTATCTGTAAGGATTGCCGTCGGGAGCTGAAGGTTGTGTGTGGTTTATTCTTCGTGCTCCTAGTAGCGCCTATTGCGGTTGCGAGCGTTGAACCAGGCATCAAGATAATCTAATTACAATCAGACGTACACAGTTAGAACAGAGTTCCGAAAAATTAATTAACAAAAAAACTTTGAATATTTTTAGTTAAACTTCGGATGCAATAATAAATGAGTAAATTTTCAGTTAAAATTACCGTTTTAACAGTTCTTAAAAAAGCATTTTACATAAAATGATGACTGCTATGTATATGTTTAAAAGCCACCCTAGAGAAGCATACGTATTTTATTTACTTTTGTGTTCTCCCTCGGCAAAACCTGTTATAATTATTTACAAATGTGGAGGTAAAAGATCTTGACATGCTAGAGAGCAGTAATGTCGACTAACTACAAAACCAAATACCCGTTGCCTGACATCGAGCAGCCTTGGCGGTAGCTATCCGTTTTTTAAGGAAATGTGCCGTATGGAGGTAGAGTTATGTCACTGAGCACTAACTCATCTTGAGCTTTTGCATGAATTTTATTTATTACCTACTATGATTTTATATTTATTTAGCTACGTATCGTTCTTATATGAGCGCCTATATAAATACTGGGTGATCACCCGAAAAATATTATTTTATATTTGATTAAATTTATAAATATCAATATATAATTGTTTAATTAAAATAGGGGGTACAAGCTGTTTAATATTAATTCTTACAAAACTTAAGATAGTTATAAAATTATATAACAAATAAAAAATATTAACATTTATAATAAATAAAATTCTATTGTAGTTCAAAAGATAATGAAATTATTCGGCGGATTTTATATTAGAGTAAAGAAAGTATTAAACATAGTTTTTTTAAAAGAAAACATACATTGAACAAATTAAATATTTATGTATTATTATTCATATATTGTAGTTCTTTTTTCTACATAATGTTTATAATAGTATACTATATAATATATATTTATCTAAAACATAAAATGTTTTTAAATTAAATATATTTATACACGAAAAGTAATTTGTCGTAAGTGACCTGTGTGCGCTTGTAATTAAGCTAAATGTTAATTTAGGAGTGTGTCATGTGTGATGTCAGAGTTATATATCGTGATATTGTGCAGGATGTTAGATGTGATGTGTAAGTAAATCTGTGGTGAGTGTAAGTATAAAATCTGTGTGTGAGTGTAAGTAAATCTTGTGTGAGTGTAATGTAAATTGATTAAGTGTAAGGTTGTAAATCTGTGTGAGTGTTAAGTAAATCTTATCCGTATGAGTGTTAAGTTAAATCTGCTAGTGTGAGTGTAGACTAAAAGTAAAATCTGTGGAGTGTAAGTAAATCTGATTGCGTGGCTGACTGTATGTGCAGATGTAAGTAAACATCTGTGTGAGTGTAAGCTAAACTGCCTGTGTAAGGTAAATCTGTGTGTGAGTGTAAGTGTAAATGTAAGTGTTCTATGGAGGAAAATGTTAACGTGTCACTATGTTGAATGTGCTGTATGTGTAAAGTGTCATAGTGAATGTGTGTGTATTTATGTTAGATATAAGCTGTCATATTGAATGTGTCTGTATAAGTTGTCATTAGTGAATGGGTGAGATATTATATAAAAAGTGGTTCATAGGTGAAATGTGTTGTGTGTAGTGGTGTTGTGAGAAACTGCAGAGGACTGGTTAATGATGTGTGTTTGGGTCTGTGGGGGTTCTAATATTTAATATATGAACACCCCACAACGGCCGATGAAAATAAATAACTACTACGCATTAAAAAAAATAAAAATTAAACATAACGAAATGTCCGATTAACAATAAAATGAAATACAAGAATACAATTTAAAAATAATTAATAATAATTAATATTAAAATTTTAATAAAAATATGATATTAATACCCACAAATTAAAAATACGAAAAGAGTTACACCCCTCCACCTTACCCAAATAATATAAGTATAACAGCTATACAGAGGTATAAAAATGAAAAATAAAAACAATCAAGATTAATAATAAAAAATAAAAGAATAATAAAATCAATAATAAAGATAAAATAAAATATAGATTATATAAACGCATTCAATAATTTACCTGTGAAAATATATTGTCTGAAATAATAATAATAAAAAAGTCCTTATTTTGTTTTAATTTATATTAATATATCTTATCTTAAAGACTTGCTTAGCCACAGACGAAATCATTATTATAATTGAAGATCCCTGCGAGAGCACACTACATTTCAACTTGGTACAGGTATAAAACCGACGTTGAGAGAGACCCAGCATGACCAACGAAAGTCCAGTTTAAAGCCAGTTTAGCTTATAAGTCATGAGTGAAGTATTTTCTAAAGCATGAATAAAATGCCCATTAAAATAGTACTAGAAGGAGCACCCTCCATATAGACACGAAAATACATGAGTCATAGAAGCCCAGTTAAAAGCTCCACAGGAAAGTTAAAAGCAGTAAAGTCACAGTAAAAAGCAAAGGCTAAATCATACTAAATATACCCCCTCAGCGTGTGATATAAATAGAGGTAAATAAACACCTCTTTGTTTTATACTGCTTTACTGCTTTAAAGGCTGTATATATATTATTATGTTTTTTTAATATATATTTAAAAAATTATATTATAGTTAAACAGTTGTTATGGATTTATAATTAAAATTGATGTTTTAAGAAGGGATAAATTACTCTGAATAATTGAGTTCTTTACTGACATTCCTATTAAAATCTGCACATGTTTTATAAAATTAATAAAAGTTATTAATATAACTATAAAAGCATACCACGAGTAAAGTCATAAACATATTAAAGTCTCTATAAATATAAATATCGTTTATGTATATATATTATAATTATAGAGTTATTTATTTTCAATTTACTCATGCTAGGTTTTTATAACATTTATTTTATAGAAAGCTGGTCCTACCCGGAAAAAATGTTTTTTTTAATAAAATAATGAGAGTTTTATAATAATAATGAAATTAAAAAAAATTAATGAGGCCAGTTTTCATAGATATTTTGAAAAAGAATATAAAATTTCTAAATTTGAAATAATAGACACTTTATATAAAGTATATATAATAGATAAATAATACAATAAATTGTTTAACTATAAGTATATATTATATTATGATATTAGTATATAATCACTTAATTATTTTTCCCCCTGAATTCTAGCGCCCGTGGAGCTAATAATATTGCCTGTACACTATGCTATCGTTGGGGCAGCCTCAACCATGCGGTTCCCCGATAGAGCGAGTAAAAATTTTGCGCCCTGCTATGTGAGTATATGCGCACGCGGCGGCGCACGGGGTAAGCGGAAAAATTACTATGCGAGCTACTGCATAGGGTCGCACGCGTGCACGGGCCCGTAGGTAATATGACTCACTAGCAGTATAGAGAATCCTGCAATCACTATGCTGGTGCTATATATATATATATATATTACTATATAAGAGTCGCTGTTTGTACAGCCCTTCACGCGGTATGATTTGGGAGCGCACAACTTGAGTACTCCACTGCCTCGTGTGGTAAATCGGACAATAGCTTTATATATGAACGTTATACGGGAACGACCATTTAATATATATTAATATCTCATCTGTTACTAGAATATAGTAGGTGAGTATGACTAAGAGTAATGATGCACCATATCAAAGGTTGATTAATCATCAAAGTATATGAATCATTCTAATATATAGATAGGCCTATCAGTAAGATTGACTCATCTAAAGATGAAGTATCATCAAAGATGATAATACCTCAAAGTTGAGGCATCACAAATGAGTGAATGTCATTAATTGCCTGCAGGCACAATGGCTGAGGCATTAATGCTCTGTTCCAGACATCATGTAAGAGTGAGTCGATTACATATCCTCTGTATTAATGCTGCTCGTGGTGTATCAAAGTTGAGGCATTAATTGCGGACGCGTCAAATATCGAAGTAGTGATGAGTGTAAGTGTGTGGTAAGTGCAATCTGCGTTCGTGGGATGTCTGGTGAGTGGAATTATAGATTGTAGAGTGGTTTTAATGTGAAGTGTCTGATGGGAAGATTGGGGTAAGCGTGCATATGACAAAAGTGTATCATGAGAAAAAAGAACCAAATGAACGCATAGTAGCGGAAGCATTTCCTAGCAACTTGTATCATATACAACCAAATCGAATCCGCTCATTACCTTGTTTAGTTAACATCTCACAACCTTATAACTTTGGGGTAGACACCCATATTAGCGGCATATTTCTAGGCTCAGGGGAGGTCTTTAGAAAAGGCTTGAAGAAAGTGGCACTCAGTTGGCACTATGTGCACTCACTTGGCACTATGTGCACTCACTTGACACTCATTGACACTCACTTGGCAGCTCATTAGCACTCTTTATTTTTAGCACTCACTTGGGCAACTCATTACTTATGGGCGCACGTCACCTTTGCGGACTCGATCTATATACTCCATGTGGTAGCAACACTAACAGTGAGAGAGATACATCCACTAGGATACCTTCTTACGAGTGAATTATGGAGAAAGCCACTCAAATTGCCACACGCTAAGGTTAGGCGATGGGTGTCAAAAAATGACCCATGGGTAGTATGATCGTAATGGAGTCATAGTAGGCTAAATATTATGGTTCAAACAAAATTGGGGTAAAGAACGATTCCCATTCCAAAAACGGCTAATGTTCCCTTCTACAAGTAAGGACACAAAAAAATTTGAGCCGTGGCGTCAAAAGTTTCAAATTGTTGATTAGTTGACCCAACGGAGAAAAAGCCTTAGTGGGCAATAGTATGAGAGTAGGCAGGGTAGACACACAATTAAACTCCTTCGTGATGAATATATTATCATCATAGGGACACCAATCGAACCAAAAGGTGCGTAATGACAGATTGCAAAAAATAGGGCTAAGCCCCTAAGGAAAGATCAAAAATTACCGTAGGCCAAAAACATGACCCATGGAATACCCAAGAGGAGGTGCGTCGAAACATAGGATTTAATATGCCGCTGAGGGTCAAAACTTGACCCCATGGGTAAATCCACAAGTCAGGAATCCACAAACATTACGCTGCGCAACTCAAAACTTGACACGGATGGACCAAATATTACCGTGGGCTAAAAAATGCACCATGGTATATGGCATAGTGTCAACGCTTCTAATAATGAGGGTATCGTATCATAGTCACCAATTCACCTGTGTTAATGTAGACTAGTAAGCTGACAGTCACACAAAAGCGTGCTAAAATGCCGCTAAACAGGCGTTACCAAAAAGATTACCGTGGGCAAAAATTGCCCAAGGTCGAAAAAATTAGTGAGGGCGAGTAATAAGAGAGGGCGTAATACGTACAACGGTGCTGACGCAACGTTTGGCGCACCCTTTCTTCGGAAAGGGTGCTCAAAAATTAGGGGTGCCCGAAAATCAATTAGGGGAGCCAAAAATCAGGAGATTGCCCGAAAAAAATAATGAGAGGTACAATGTCGTTGCCAAAAAAAAGTGGGTTCTCAATAAACAATTAGGGTCTCAAAAAATTAGGGTTATCAGTTCTCAAAACTTTAGGGTTCTCAAAAAATTGAGGGGTTCTCCAAATAATTAGCGGTTCTCAAATATATATCTATTCTATAAGGACGTCACAGGTGTTAGGTAAAAATATCGAGCGTCAGAAAGAAATGATCGGTTTCAGACGGTCAGAAAAGACAAATATAAAGAGCGCAGACACACACCGTCATTTTCCGACGCGAATGTATATTTCTTACTACTATCATGGGTGGAATATCATACAAAGTTTTTGCAAAATTATTTAACTATTTTAAAATTTCAAAAAGCGGTTATTTTTTTTTTTTTAAATTTCATGATAAAAAGGTTCTCGGCTTTAGTAGGAGTAAAGTTGTAATATTTATTTTCACAAAGGTAGTAGCTGTTTATAGTTTTTTACGAATTACATGCATGATGCTTATAATGATTCGGGAGCTGACCGATAATAAATGAAAGTTAACTATATGAGATGGTGAGTTTTATATAGAATATAGTAGCATGTGATGTGAGAAAATAAATATATTATATAGGCATATATAATGTATATATATATATATATATATATATATAATACTATATATATATATATATATATACTTATTATAATATTATAGTATAATATTGTAGCTTTATTATTGGGCAGCTGGAGCTTCTGTTATGACATAATTAATGAGAAGTGTACTAATCTATTATATATAGTAGTATAGAGTGATAGATACGCAAGCCGCAGCGCTGGAACGGTAGCGTGACTGCTCTGGAGAGCGCATGGAAAACACAGCGACCTACGCATCAAACTATTAGTGAATATGAAATCTAAGTAAAGAATATGTACTACTGAAACATCAGAGAACTTAAGTGAGTGTAATGAGTATTTATCAGATGCCGCTATAGAAAAAAGTAATTGTTTAGTATATGCATTATATAATAGTATTATATATCAATATATATATATATATATATATATATATACTATATATATATAATAATGTATATATATATATATATAATATAATAATATAGATATACCGCTATTATTCATACTATATTATAGTATTATTTATCTCACTTCCGGTAACATCCGCATCCGCGGAGTGTCCGCACATCTACTTTAAGATCGCATCCGCATCCGCCCTTCCCTGCGTGATGTTTGTCAGCGAGGATATTTCTCCCTAAATAAAATCATGACTCTGGAAGATCATCACGGAAGGTGAATCTGAAAATGAAAATGAAAATCGAGTTTGATGCCAACTCTAACATAACGGACTTCGATAATATGCCGAGTAATGAAAATACTGCTATTTTATCACATATGAGACACCGTACAACTCGCTGGAAATAGCACACTTCCTAGTCTCGATGAGAAAGACACTAGCGGATATTGGCCTCAAAGCACCTCTGCCGTTTGTTACCCAGTTCGCGGGTCATTCCAAAATGCACATTCCTACTATGTTGGAAAATGCGTGCGCACAAACAGCACCTATCTATTGAGAAACGCTATTGAACACCTAGCAAGAAATTACAAAAAAATCAGCGCCTTTACAGCTTCCTGTCTCCGATGTAATACCATTAAATCTCAACGCTATAAGGAAGCAAGAGATCCTCGATTCTTTCATAATGGAAAATAATTTGGATTTGTAAGATAAGAGAATAAAAACGCAAAAATTACACGAGGCTATAGTGCGTGACAATAACGGTTTGCGTATCTTCGCTGGTAATTAATGACCTTGCGATACTATTACATAGATTCTATTACAAACTTACTTAGATCCCGTTATAAAGGCAAAGTTTATTTTGTATATTGATAACGCGAATATTGAAGACAGTGTACTACACAATTCACACATTATTGCTATCGCAAGTTGTGTAAAACTTCAATCCGACCAGTGTATTAATTCGCCAAAAAAAAAAAATATCTACAGAACCAACGCCTCCTACAAGTAAATCAACAATAACAGATTCACTGCAAGAATATCTACAGTCCAGTAGTAAGAAGAAACACACGCATTACCCAAAAGATTGATTAGTGCAATACATATGATATGAAACTATCATCGAATGAAAACGAGCTTAGATACAGATGCTATCATTGCATCTCCTTCAATCAGTTTATGGAAAGTTTAAACAAAATGTTTACCCACCGCCTCGCGAGTATAAAACATGGCAATGAGTAATAATGTATGCGCCTCGTCCCCCAACTAGTGTTCCAAGTTGAGAGAGTATTTAGCAATGCTAGGACTTAATATATGATGATAGAGAAAACAGGCACTCGCAGAAAGCCAGAAAAATTGATGCTTAGTCTGCAGCGCAACCTTCCTATATATGATTTATATCACAATATAACATATATGAGTGAGTCAAAAAACACAGAATTATAATATAATCCATTGTAATAATGTCTCTCTTCATTAAGGCCGTATCGATTGGGTAAGAGGTGTGAGTCGTAATGTTCATTAAGTTTGATGAGTTGGTACTTAAATCTCTATCTCTATCACACATATTATTTATTCTGATATTTATTCTTAATCAGAATTATATGCGTGTGAATACTCGTGAGAAATTATTTAAAAAAAAATTTTGCTGTTAATTTATATATTTATGTAATTATATATAGAAATTTTTTTTATTTATATTGCATATTGCAAAAACTACTGGAAATATTATATTATATATATATATAATATATATTATATATAATAGTAGATATATTATATATATATATATATATAATAATAATAATATTATATAATTATATAATATATATATAATATATATAAATATATATATATATATATAATATTTATTAAATATCATATATATATATATATATATATATTATAATTATATCAAACATCCGCACCTATCATATGCCGTGAGAATGCACGATAAAAAATGATATATCATGCTGTCTGAATCACTAAATATATATATATATGGCAATAATTTACAGCATCGGATCAGTAGAAAATTTTGCGAGTATGTTACTCAAGCCGCGTGAGTCGCTATAGGTCGACTCGCATTATTACAGTTCACGATTCTTTTCTTACACTATATATTATTATATATATAATATTGAAAACTAACGGCTCACGAGCACTATACTTATATATTTTTTCGTATCATTAGTTAACATTTTTAGGTAAATAAGTCATCTATATTACACGCTGAATTATCAAATATGAGTATATATGTATTTTACTGTATAAGCTATATATCGTACTTTTCGAGATATTTCCCTCACTGTGTCACGTGACATAATCATTAAGTGAATAGTATTTGACCCAATATGTTCCTCCATCGCTGAAAATGAGAGAAAGTATTAAATTTTAGATTATCTTAATTATTAACACTATATTATTTTTATTTTTTTTTTTTAACTTCTATTTTAATTTTATATTAAAGAAAACTAATATTTACTGTTATAGAAATTTATTATATAATTGCACTAGAGCGCAGCAGCGTATTACTCATACGAACATGGCATTTGATATACAGTAGTATGAACTATAAACAGTGCAAACTAAATTAAAAACAGGTATATACATTGTAATATTATAAAATTACTCTCTCCTCTCTCTCTCTCGTCTCTCTCGTCTCTCTCTCTCGTCTCATATATATTATATATATACTATATATATATATATATAAATAATATATATATATATATATATATAATAATATATAGATATATATAAGGTAAATGTCTAGAACCGTGTGTCGCAATACGAGTAACGATACTTTTCATTTGCGAAAAGCCACGCGTGACTTTGAAAAAAAAAAAATTAAAAATATAATTGAAAAAAAAGTAAAAGACACTTTGATATATATTTTTTTTTTTTACTTCACCACTAGGCGACGACCGGCGGTGAATTTTGCCAGGGGCCGGCGGCCGGTGGCTGCCTTCTAATTTAGCGGCGGCCGCGGCGGGGTTAGCGAAAATTAGAAATGTAAGTCAAAAACAATGAATGTTTTAAAACTTTTTAGGCATGAAAATTAAATATAATTTTCAAGTAATTAATAATTAATGATAAAAAGGAAAACATTAATTAATTAAATTAAATAAATATTTTTAAAGAAATTTTTAAAAAATAACTTGAAGTTTCTAGAAGAATAAGTTGTATTAAATATAAAATAATAATAATATATATATATATAATACTATATATATATATATATACTATATAACTATATACTAGATATATATATATATATATATTATATATATAACCTATATATATATATATAATAATTAAATATATATATACTATAATAGTTCTAGGCATATATATAGAAATATATACTATAGCTATATATATATATATATACTACTATATATATATTATATAGATATATATATACTAATATATACTATATATTAATCATATATATATATAAATATATAATAATATAATAATATATATATATATTATATTCTAATATACATATATTATATATATATATATATACTATAGTATAATATATATATAGATGTAACTATATATATATTATTATATAATATATAGTATTATATTATATACATAGATATATATTTATATTATATCATATTAAAACTATATATATATCACTATATACTATAATACATTACTAATAGATATGTCTATAATATAAACTTTGCTCCTGAACGCACCAGTAGTAATACCCGACACTTATAATAAAAAATTAGGCGACTATGAATTATCTTGCCCACTTCTAAATGCATCTGCCCAAGCAATTCACAGCCTAATCACCCCTTACGCCCTATCATTCTCAATACAATGCACTCACATATAAACTTTACTTACCTGGTATCTCTCAATTAAAAACAAGCCTTAATCGACAAATTCTCACCCTTCCCACTCATCAATACACAAGATATTCACTAGCAAACGTATTCATACACTTAATCCTTCCACACCACCATTTCTTAGCTTTGACGTCCACCTCCCTTTGTCACTTCCCGTACCCTGTCCCACATTTACTCTAAAAACTACTAGTAAACACATATATTCAAGAACATAACATCACTTTAAATTATCCTTCTCTCCCTCCTTAAGCAACTTATTTCTCTCCCACTTGATCACAGTCTGTCTTTACTCTTTAACAATTCTTTTTTATTAAAAACACTGATAATTTGGCCTCCGCAATGGGTTCTCCCTCTATCTGCCACTTTTAAGCAAAATATTTTTATGGAACTCTTTGAACACACACTACATTATTCATCACCTTCTCTTTCTAATGCCGACCATGGCTTCGTTATGTTTACAGACTGTTCTGCGCACTTCCAACGAAATGACACATCAATGATAACATTTCATTATACTTAGCGACATATCAATAACATTCATCCCTCTAATCTCCTTCACACATGAATTACCTATTAACTCTTCTCTACACTTTTCTTGATACTTTTGCATTGTCTGACAAAGACCACAATTTTACCCACACCC
>JABUQX010114195.1:35000-40000 GCA_015478945.1 Trachelipus rathkii | reverse complement strand
AATCTAAGTTCTTCATCTTTATTAATTTATCGCATTTTAAAAACCATGCTTTTAGATTTAATATAAAAAAAAGAATAAAAAAAAAGTACTTTTCACTGTTAGAGTGTCCATACAAAAAGCTTATTATTATAAAAGTTTTGATGACCTGCGCTCCCAAAGGATTAAAAAGAACACAATTGGTAGATAAATGTAGCACCACTGTTGATTTTATTATCATATATCCTGTTGGAAAAACTTAGTATATTGCTTAATGAAAGTTAACATATATAGATTATATATATAATACATAAATAAATATTATATATATATATATATACATATATAATATATATATATATATAATATAAATATATATATATATAATATAAATATAATATATAATATAGAATATATTAATATATATATAATATATATAATATATAATATATTATATCATATATTTGCCCTTCGAATTAATTACCTAATAATAACTAGACGTCTTCAGACGAAAGAGATTGTTTGACGATTTTCACGGGCAAATGTTCTATCGCTTGCATAAGCCTACACACAATCCTAAATGGATAGGGAAAAACAGGCAGAAAATAGATACCGCTCCGGGCAAAACCACACAAATATTTCTTATATATATATTATATATATATATAAAATATATATATATATAATATATAATATAATATAATATATATATATAAATTAATATAATATATTATAATAAAATATAATATAGTAATAATATAATAATATATATATATATATGATTCATATAGACCTAAGTAAAACCAGGGTCCTCAAAAATAATTTTAGTTATTGGAAAGGTGCCGTAATAATTTTTATTCTAGGTAAAGAAAAAGTAAAAAATGTTTATTTGCGTATAAAAAAAGAACTTTACTTTTTTTTTTTTTGAAGCTTGGTTTATTTCGACGTAAATATTTATTATTTGGGTCCACATTAAAGTTTATTTATATAATTATATATATATAATAATATATATATATATATATATAATATATATATAATATAATAACTATTAATATATATATATATATATATTATATATAATAATAATATATATATATATTATTATATATATATATAGAATGGTCAATGTTTAATGCCTCACATAGTAACTATAGAACGGCAGTCCTACAGTAAAACAAATTATATATGGAATCAGCCATTCTAAGGATGAGATTTAACTTTTTTTTTTTTTTTTTGAAGTAAATTTTTTTTTTTGTAACTAAAGAATACCCCAGGTAAACCGCAAAGATGCAGAGTCGGGGTCTCTCGGCCTCCCGGTGGACGACTGGGGGGACTAATCCCCCCCTCCGGGTCTCCGGAACCCCCGCTCTTTCGTCTTTGGGTGTCGCGGGGGTCCCTCCGACCATCCCCTCCGGGATAAAAATCCCCCCTCTGTCCCCCGTACGGCTCGAGCCCCCTAAAAAAAAACTTAAAATTTCCAAAAAAAAAAAACAAAATATTTCACCAAATTTAGGGGGCTCCGACGGCGGGACAGAGGGGGGGACGTTTCATTACCCGCGAGGGGATGGTCGGAGAACCCCGCGGACACCCAAAGACCAAGAGCGGGGGTTCCGTGAACCATCCAGCCGAGTGGATTAGTCCCCCCCGTCGTCCACCGGAGGCCGAGAGACCCCGACTCCTGCCAGCTTTGCGGTTTCCTTGGGTATTCCTTAGTAAAAAAAAAAAAATTTTCTTCCCCCCCCCAAAAAAAAAAAAAAAAAAAAAAAAAAAAAAAGTTAATCCATCCTTAGAATTTTCGGCTGATTCCAAATATATAATTTGTTTTACTGCAGGACCTGCCGTTCTCTAGCTACATACTGTGAGCATTAAAAAAATATGACCATCTATATAATATATATTATATATAAATAAATATATATAGATATAATATATATATATATATAAATATAATATAATAATATATATTATATAAATATATAATATATAATATATATAATATTATATATATATATATATATATTATATATGATATATATATACAAACACTTATTGTGGACACAAAAAATAAAATATTTACGTCGAAATAAACTAAAAAATTAAAAAAAAAATTGGCAAATAAATCAATTTGAAGCTAAAAAAGAAATAAAAACTTCACTTTCTTTCATAGCAATTCGAATTTCAAGGTTTTCTCGTTAAAAATTATTACCAACTATTCCATTACTAAATTGAGGACCATGGTTTACTTAAGGTCCTATATATATATATATATATATATATATATATATATATATAATATATATTTCTCATAATATATTTATATTTTAATAGATATATATAAAATATATTATATATATATATATGAGATGGCCCTTAAATTTCTTCATTTTCGACAATCTGCTGCCTCGCACTCCTATTTTGTGTAGTTCCAGTAGATAGAAAACTTCTCTATACAAAATTTCGGCACCATTGGACTACATTAAGAGGACCCCCAAGGGCCCCAAAGTTCCATATTTCACATATTAATTAGCATGTTTTTTTAACACCTTTATTACATTACGAAACTGTTTTATGGCAGGTTAATGATACTGAGAAATCGAAATATATATATATATTTATTGCTTACAAATATGAACAAAAGATTATTATTTAGAAATATAGATTATTATTATTAATTGGATTTCACTTCTTCAGCTAGAGTATTTAATAGATTTGGATACCCGTTTTTGTTTTCACTAACAAATCTAACTAGTATTGTTTCTCTGTTTCGTCCTTGCCTAAAATGTTCTGATATTCTTGAATTAGCTTCACTCCTCTCTCAGCTACATCGTTAACCACTACAATGCATTTCAATAGTTCCATCCCACGTTGGAAGTTCTTATCCTTTCATCCTGTTGTTCAGAAAATTTGTATGAATTTTAAATCTTGAGAACATTGCTTTGGAATCAGCTGTAATAAAGTATGAAATATCTTTTGCCTTTAAACCATGGAGGTCTTCATTTTTGACAATGTATCTTTTAATTCGGTTGTCATAATCGTTGTCGTCTATTGTCTTCATTTTAATAGCCATTTTTTGTTTAATTTCTAGTGGAACATCATCATCAAAAATTGAGAATGTCGCAGTTTCCGGGGCAAGGTACCATAAATGGTTTGCGAATTTCTTCACGGCAGCATTACTAATATCTGCATCAAATTCTTTATACTCGATTATGTTCAGCAGAAAATTGAAATCGAGATATGGAGCTTTAACGGCCAATGGTGCCAAAAACCAAGATCGTAAATAAAGTCTGATAAGAAAGACATATTCTTCTGATTGAATCTTTCTCGCGTGTGGTCATGTTGAATTGATTCTGGAATAAATATAATTTAAAGGCGTAAATAGCCTTTGCCATCCACTGAGAGCGGCTTGCACTGCCAGAATGCGAAATGAGACTCCACGTCGGGGTCTGCAACCAAGGAAGATCACGGTTAATTCTAATAATTCCCGATAATTATCTCGGTGGTGTTTCAGGCGTAACTGATCTTCAAGAAATTCCATCATATTACCAAGGACATCCTAGATCACAGAGTCTACCCCACTACGGTATTTTGTACTGTGTAAGGTCGACCAACTTTCTTTAAATCTTTTAAATATATTTACATCTGGTCCAGATGTTGCTCCCATTACTGTATCAAAAATACTTTTTAAGACTATCTCGAAGATGTGATGTCTACACGGAAGATAGAGTAAATCACGTTCAAACATTTTTTCAATGTTTATACAGGCACCATTTATTCTTCCGGTGTTGCTTGCGGTTGTATCGAAACACAATGCTTGTATCTTTTCTTTTATGCCCCAATTTTGCACACTGCTCGAAAAACGGGTATAGCTTGATCTTCTCCTGTAGCTGCAGGAATTTCAGGTATACCTAATAATTGTTCTTTGCCCTGAAACGTAACTATTATTGGTAGTCGATCAATTTTCTCCGCACCACATAAAGCCGGAAGAAGCTTGCTATCCCAGTGTAAGACCAACGCATTGCACCCCGCTAGATTAAATTGGCCTTTAATTTCCGTTTGCCTCAGCTTCCTGAATTCCTTCCGTCGATGCTGAAATGATGTGCGATTAATAATTAAGCTTGTAGTATCATACTTGAAAGCTTCTGCTGTGGCCATTAACAAGTGAATCTCTTTCCGATCGCTAATTTTACATCTGTCTAATGCTTCAGATAGACGGTGTGAAAAAGCTAATGTACCTCTTCTCATTGAAGTATACTTGGTTCTCTCTCTCTCTCTCTCTCTCTCTCTCTCTCTCTCTCTCTCTCTCTCCTCCTCTCTCTCTCCTCTCTCTCTCTCTCTCTCTCTCTCTCTCATCTCCTCTCTCTCTCTCTCTCTTCTCTCTCTTTCTCTCTCTTCTGTGTCTGTCTGATTTCTGCATTCCCACTATCGCTGCTGATATGTGATAGCTGCTATAGTAAACGTTCGTTCCATTTCTACGTAAACACTTTACCGTCTCTTCTCCTCCTGCTATCGTTTCCTCTTATCTCTTCACGTGAATGTAGTTAGATCAATACAGCCATGAAACCTGGTCAGTCCTTTCTTCGCTGCAACTAACAAAAATGAATATCCTCTTAATCTTAAAGATATCTAGACGCATTTCAAGATCAGCAATCAAATAATTATTCAATGTTCCTCAAAGATTGCGACGTCTTTTAAACCTCTTTTGTAAATCTGTCCATTCTTCACCAGCTCAGTGATCTATACGTTTTATGGGAATGCGAGCCTTCTCCCAAAAAACGAGAACTTCTTTTGCGACTAGGGTTGCACTTTCTTTGAGGTTTAATTTACATACACGTAAATTGGAGAATAAGACGCTAAGTACCTGCCGATTGGAAGGTAGTTTTGCTCCAATAATTTGGTTGTTGATGTTTCCGATGAGACTTATATTGTAGTCTTTACGTAAATAGGGTGATGCCATCATAGTACAAAATACCTACAAAAACATATTATATTATTATTTATATAATTATTAATTATTATTATAA
>JABUQX010114195.1:0-30000 GCA_015478945.1 Trachelipus rathkii | reverse complement strand
CATCTCATCATCTCTGCATACTCTAACTCTCTCCTCTCGTCTCTCTCATACTCGACTCTCTTACTCCTCTCCTCTCTTCTCCTGGGAAAATACATATGTATAATTAATACTAAACTTATAAATTAATATCGTCATCTGTGATTAACAAATAACTTGTATTTATGCGCGAAGCTCCGGCGACTCGTTGAATAAAGATGACCCGCTCCTGAAGCAGAATATGAAAACCGAGATGAATGAGATCTCTGCAAGACCAAAATCCAGATAAGAATAATCATATGCCCTTAAGGATGGTTAAGGAAGTATTAATTCAATCCAGTAAAAGTCCAACTTATGAGGATATCCCATGATATATACACTAATTTCCATATTCGCTAAAAGCTATCTCGTAAGTTTATGACCTAACAACCCGCAACGCGAATCTACCCAGCTTTATTTAGAGCCACAGGACGGCAGGCCTCAAAAGAATTCTCTAAGAATTATTTCTTCACGTCTTTTAAAATACTTGAGAAGCTGATAACGAGAGTGAGCTGTTAGAACATACCATAAACAAGTATTTTAAACCCCACGACCGAGAATTATTTAATGTATTCCAATAGAAAAAAGTTGCAACGTCAAATCATGCAAGCTTGCTAGTAAGCTTAGCAAGGATTTGTCATCCAATGGGATTTATTATTATGCAAGATTCAAACGCGCTAGTTATACTGTCAGACTTAGCAGCAAGATTTTTTTGCAAACTATTGAAACATGGTTGGCGCATTGCTTGACGTAGGTTTGCATGCAAAGTTTAACAATAAACTTCCAAAAATTAAAGAATGATAACTTTCCGATCTTTATTAAACACTAAAAAAGCAACATGATAACATGTACAGCTTAAGTATTTCATGCCGATTAAACCATACATTATTAATAAACTCCGCCCCGAAGCTTTGCCGTGAGCGTCAGCATAGAGTAACTCTCTTTTGATCTCCCGAGCCTCTATTGCTGAACGCTCGAAAGCATTGACTTGAAACCCACTTGAATGGCAGTTCAAGTGTTTACTGTTTGGAGCTAAAACCACAACGTAATTAAAGCTGCATTAAAATATTATTTATAGTTGTGACATCATAAATATTGTTATATTATTTTACTAAATTTATTTATATTATAAAAATCTATTTTTTATTGTGAGCCAGATAAAAAAAAAATAAATATAATAATAATAATATGATATATATATATATATATTTATATATATATATAATATATATATATATATAATATATATATATACTATTATTATTAATAATATATATATTGATATATATATATATACTATATATATATATAATATAATATATATATATATATTATATATATATTATATATATATAATATATTATATATAGTATATATATATATAATATATATAATTATATATATATATATATATATATTATAATATAAATATAATATATATATAATATATATACTATATAATATATATATATATATATAATATATATTATAAATAATATATATACTATTAATATTATGTTGTAATATATATATAGTTATATATATATGTATAATCCATAGTAGTATATAGTTATACCTATAATATAATAGAATATAGTATTATATAGTATATCATAATATTGAACCGAAAAACATGGGAGGCATCTTCGAAAAATATATAGAATTATTAATATAATAATAAAATATATTATATATATAATACCATATATATATATGTTATATATAATATAGTATATATAAATATATAATATATAATATATTATATAATAATATATATATATACCACTATATTCATATTTCTATTCCTACTTGCAGTATTCAATTTTTCCAAATTGCACAAACATTAAACGATTTAACAACAAAACCACACTCACCTAGGGATATAATCTAAAGAATCACTCCTCACTTCTTAAGCTTATATATAAAAAATCATATGAGCCAACATATGCCAATTTGTAGATAGTTAACGATTTCGGCAAGTTCTAGGATTTCCACCAGAGATTGTATAACCAAAATTTAGGCCAAATTATCACAAAATTATAACAAAATTAGGGCCGCTCCCGAAAGCATCATGCATTTAACTAAAAAAATGATAACAGCTACAGGAAAAATAAATAACATTTTTGATTCAGAAAGCAATTTCATCGATGAAACAAAAAAAAAACTTTTTTCTAATATTTATTAATAACACCTTAAAATTTAGTATAAATTTTAGGCTGGCAGCCATTACGTTCTCATTTCGGCAGTCAGTTCGAGAGCAAAGATTTCCAATATATGTTTTTTATTCATGCTCTCGAGAAAATGTTAATTTTCTTTTATTTCCGTTTCTAGGGGGGTTCGGCCGACGGGGGACAGGAAGGGGGGATGGAAGTCCCCCAGTCGTCCCCCGGTAGGCCGAGACAAACTCCGACTCTGTCCATCTTTGATCCGTTTACCCTTGGTATATCTTTTAGTTAAAAAAAATCGACATTTGACAACCTTAATGTATCACTCTATGATGTGGAGCTCCTTAGCTTCTTTCTGTGCTCAAAAAATATCGATCATTATATACAGATTTCCAACATTTTAACAAGTTTAATTTTCAAAGCGTTATTTTTTTTTTTTTTTTAAAATTCATGGATAAAAAATTTCTCCTGATTAATAAAATTTTTATTTATTTTTCCCTATTACTGTTATTGTTTTTTTTTGTTACATGTCATGTTTTGCTTTTGCGAGGGGCTGACCCTTAAAATATTAACAAAAATATAAGTAAATTTTAGCATAAACTCTCTCTCTCTTCTCTCTCTCTCTCTCTCTCTCTCTCTCCCTCTCTCTCTCTTCTCTTCTACTCTCTGCTCTCTCTAAATATATTTATATATATTATAATTAAATATATAATACTATATATTATAAAAATATATATATATTATATATTATATTATATATATATATATATATATATATATATATATATAATATAATATTAATACTAATTATAAAATAATTTTTTTTTAAATAATTTAAAAAAATTTGGAGAGAAGTTATTTTATGACGAGTTCGAGAGGAGGCCTTGTGAAAAAATCCTCAAATTGACAAAATAAGAATAAGATTTCTTTTACGTTGCCATGACAACCAGTGTTTTGAAACCATTATAATTAGCTTTCTTGGAAGCACAAATCGAAATTCCTCCAGTCAATGATCCTTATAAAAAATGTTTTGCAAGAGAATAAATGATCTTAATGTAAAATTAGCGTTCTTCTATAACATTTTGAAACATTTATTTAATAGTATAAATAGTAATTTGAATTATTTCATTACATTAGTTGCTTTTATTATTTTTTAGAGGAGGAGGCCCGGCTTCCTGTGCTTCCCCCGTAAAACGGCTCTCTTGATATATATATTATATATATAGTATATATATATATTATATATATATATATATATATATATATATTATATATATTATAATATATATATATATAAGATATATATATGATATATATATAATATATATATATATATATATGATGTGTGTGTGTGTGTGTGTATGTGTATGGTGTGGTTGTTTGTTAGGGTATGTGTTATATGTGTGGTATTCTTTTGTGTTATACGTATGTGTCAGCTTGCTGTAATAAGTTCTGCATATCAAGTATTTTTTTAGCAAGATTTGTCCATGCAAAACTTTAATTCAAACGTTATCAAATATAAGTAAATAAAAAAAGCTAGCTGCAAAGTTTGATGTACAAGTCACAAATATTGTCGGCGAAAGAATTGGCAGCCTGGGCAATTTAAAATCAAGCTTATCAAACTTTGCAACAGGTATGGCAACAAAAAAAAATGCTCGACTGGAAGGCAGAAGCATAGACTTTTGAAAAGCCACTGATTGTTCTGATTAATTATTTGGTTGACATGAGGAAATCTTGAAATTGTCTAACCTAGACTAAAAAAGAAAATGCTGTAAGTGTAATATTTTTTTCATTATTAGTCATTAAATATATATTATCTATCGTAGTGATTGTGTAAAATTTAATATCTTTATGATTTAAAAATGATCCTTTCTGTCGAACATATTTTATTATGATCATTATAGTCGAAATATTATAACCGTTTCATTATTTTTTATAAATTTTGTAGATGATTGGTCGTCAAATATTATGAATCACTATTATAAAGGTTACTAAAACACCTAATCCATTACTCGAGACTTTAAATGGTTATATAACACATATATAATTATATAGTTATATATATATAATATATATAATATATATATTATATATATATATATAATATATAAAATATATATATATAATATATATACAGTTAATATATATTATATATATATATATTATATATATATATATACTATTATATATATATATATATATATATATATAATATAATATAATATATACTTTATATATATATATTATAATATATATTTATATATATATACATATATTATATTATATATATAAATTACCTATGAGCCAAAATATTATCTGAAACCGATCTAAAATGTATACATATTATATAATTGAACAAAATTTAGATTTTATTGCAATTACAACATAAAACAATATAAATATAAGTTTTACTTACGCTTTATACTACATAATGTGTTAAAATTTTTTACGGTTTGTGCAAAGAGATACCTCAAACACCTTGATAAATTACCTAGCGCTCAAAATTATTATCTAAACCAATCTAACATGATATATATATATAACAAATTATTAATCTGCTATTTTCAATTTATATTAATTAACTAATATAAAATATAGAATGGAGTTTCTTTATCACTCCATAAATGTGTAAATTTTTTACGGTTGTGCAAAGGAGATACCTCAAACATCTGCTTAAATTACCTGGAACCCATAATTATTATCTGAAACCGATCTAACATGAATACATATTGATAACAAATTTAGATTTCTTCTACAATTACACATAAAACAATATAAATAATGCATTTACTACGCTTTATCACTCACAAATGTAAATATTTACGGTTGTTGCAAATTATAGGTACTCAAACACATGCTAAATTACCTAGGAGCCCAAATTATTATACTGAAAACTCGATCTAACATTGAATAACATATTAATAAACAAATTTTAAGATTATCTTTGCATATTACACATAAATAACATATATATAAATAATAGTGCACTTGATTGCACTATTGTCTTTACATATATACATAAAGGTAAACTATTTTACAGTTTGACTCAATATAAGAGCTAAGACATAACCTTCAAAACTAACCGTGCCTTAATATTCCCTTAAGTAAGCCCAAAATTTTATCTGAAACATACAATCAATGAATACATATTATAATATATAATCAAATTATAGATTCTTATTTCTAATTACTCATAAAATCAATATAATATAAGCTTGACTATACATATTTCTCACTCCATCAATATATGTTAAATATTTTATCAGTTTGGTATTAAAGGATATATACCCTCAAACCACTTGCCTAAATTACTCCATAGGAATATGTTCAATACAATTATTCTGAAACCGAGATATTATATCTAATACATTGATAAACATTATATATAACATAATTAGATATTAGTCTTTACTTAATTAATACACATATAAACAATATATATATAATAAGCTTTTAACTACCTTATATCACTACATCAAATTTGTAAATATTTTACTAGGTGTGCATAATAATTATATATAGTGATACCTCAATAACACATTGCCTAAATTACCTAGGAGCCCAAATATTATTATTACTTAAAAGCACGATATATCTAAACTATGTAGATTACTAAATATATTATAACAAATTTAATAATTCTTTACTATTAACTATATAATATATAATGATATATAAAGACTTGAGATCTGCTTGTTCACTATCGAGACAATATTTTGTAAACTTGTGTAATGGTTGTTGCGAATATGGAAATGTTATACCGTTCAAAGCTCCTGAATCGTCTCAATTAGACCTCCTAGGAGATGACTTCACTTATAGTATGTAGTATTCTGAAACCGATCTAAAGATGTTGTTTAAGTGCATTATAATAAATAAGAATGTATTAGATTACTGTGTTCAGTGAACTAGCTATTGTATTAAGACTAGAAGATTATAATATAAGTTTTACTTACGGCTTATCATACAACAAATTGTAAATATACGGTTGTGCAAAGACAAGATACTAGTGAAATTACGCTGGCTGCGTCACTAGATTGTGACTCTTTGTCGTGAGGCCCAAGATATGTATCTAGTAGATTAACGTGTCTAGACTTACTACGAATAGCAAGGTATTTGTTGGGAGATGCTCATAATTCGGTTAGAAGTTTTTTGATTATTAGCTTTATGTGTTTGTATTATATACACATAAAACTAACTAAGTATATATATCTATGCTTGACTACTGGTCTTGTTTAGTAACTTTCAAACTGTGACTATGTGTCAACTATGCGTTTAGTGCAAAGTCAGTTTACCTCAGGACAGCCGTGCCGTAAGGATTTCTAATGTTATGTTCGTCCTAGGAGCGTGCAACCATAATAGTTTAGTATGATATCTGACTAATGTGGTTCTCGATTGTGTTAATATGAATTGATCGTATGATGTTATGTGTAGGACAATTAGTATGTTGCTTTTGCCTGATTGGGTTATAAAGATTATAAAGCAAATAAAATGTAAGTTGCGGGTTGATTACGCATTTATTATAATAGCTCTGTTATTGGATATTGACTTCCGACATTTTTTCACTTGTGGCAAAATTGGAGACACCTCAATACCTGTGACACGCTAATTACTAGGAGCCCAATTTTATCTTGAAACCGATCGATCAATGAATAGAGCATCAAAAAAAAACTATAGTTTCTGTGACCAATCCCGTAAGACCTCTTTATAAGATTGGACTACGTTTATCACTATCAAGCTGTAAATATGTTACGATTGTTGCAAGGAGATACCTTCAAACACCCTGCTCTTATAATTCTTATGAGGTTACCAAAATTATTTCTACTCTAGAACTCTCTCACTGTGTTCTTATATGGCAAACTTAGCTTCAGTGACTTAACAGAGATTTTGTGATTCTCTTGCCTGATTTTGTAAGTTGTTCAAAATATAAATGACGGCTTATAGATAGCTGGTGAAATTCAGTACAGTGATTTTTTTTGTTTTCATCTTTTAATTGCCGAAACAATTTTACACTTTTCTTGCAAAGAGTTATCGTCAAATACCTGCCTAAATTCCTAGGAGCCCCAAATTATTTTCTAAAACCGAGTCTAACGATGTGATAAACATATGTGACTTAAACTAGATATTTTCAGATTCCTTGGTGTTATACCATAAATATAGACCGAAAATCATTAATCTAGCGTCATAAATTTTGATGGACGTTTCATCAAAATTCGATATATCGGTATCGAGATGTGCAGAGTGCAAAAGATGACCTCATATGTACCTCTCCATGGCTCGGTCATCTTGACATTACCTAGGATGCTCCTCTCTCAAGATTTTATATTTTTCTTAAAGACTGATCTAACATGAATACTATTTAACAATTTAGAGTTTTCTTTGCTAGTGTTTCATCATTCTAGTATTAACAAATTAACCAGCGTTTGACTAGTTTTGATATCATTGTGCGGTCCTTACGTGGTAAATATTTTACATTTGTGCAAAGGAGATTACCTCAAACACCTGCCTATCGTCTAAATTACCTAGGAGACCAAAATATTTTCTTTGATATAAACGATCTAAATATGATACTAGTTATTATAACAAATTTAGGATTCTTTTGCTAATTACACATAAAACAATATAATAGGCTTGTATTACGCGGTTAGGTAGTTATCATAACATGTGCTAAACTTTTTACAGTTGTTTGCAAAGGAACACCATCAAATACCTGCCAAATTACCTAGGAGCCCAAATTATTATCTGAAAACCGATCTAACATTGTAAGTTCATATTATCCCAAATTTAGATTTCTTTGCTATACACATAAAACAAAATAGAAATAAGCTTGACTACGTTTACACTACATCAAACTGTAAAATTTTACGATTGTGCAAAGGAGATACCTCAAACACCTGCCTTATTTTACCTAGAAGAGCCAAAATTATTTTTCTTAAACCGATCTACATGAACTACATATGTGTGACAAATTTAGATGTTCTTTGCTATTACACGACAATATAACAATATAAATAGGCTTAAATACGCTTTATCACTACATATACTGTGTAAATTTTTTTTTAACGGTTGTGCAAAGAAGATACGCTCAATAAACGTCTGCCTGAAATTACAAGGAGCCCATATAGTATCTCTGGAGAATCCTCGATCTAATTAGTGATACATAGTATAACAAATTTAATTTCTTTGCTATTATACACATAAAACAATATATGAATTAGCTTGATTTGCTTGTACTATACATAAATGCTCGTAACTTTTCTCAGCAGTTGTGCAAGGAGGACACCGTCAAACACCTGCCAAGATTCCTAAGGAAACCCAAATTATTGTCTCTGAAACTCGATCTAACATGGAGTACATTATTATAACAAATTTAGATTTCTTTTCTATATACACATAAAACAATATAAATAAGCTTGCTACGCTTTATCACTCATCAAATTGTAAATATTTACAGATGTTGTGTAAAAGGAGATACCTCAAACGACTTTGCCTAAATTACCTAGGGTCCCAAAATCATTATCTGAAACCGATCTAAGATGAAAACATATTTATAACAAATTAGATTTCTTTTACTATTGACACATAAAACAATATAAATAAGCTTTACTACGCTTTATCACTACATCAAATGTAAATATTTTACGGTTGCAAATTAGGTACCTCAAACACATGCCTAAATTACTAAGGAGCCCAAATTATTACTGAAACCGATCTAACATGAATACATATGTATAACAATTTAGATTTCTTTGCTATTACACTTTAAAACATATAAATAAGCTTGACTACCGTTTTTTATCACTACACAAAATTGTAAATATTTATGGTTGTGAAAGAAGATAACCTCAAACACCTGAAAAAATTACCTATTAGCCCAAATTATTATCTAAACCGATTTAACATGAATACATATTTATAACAAATTTAGATTCTTGCTATTTTACAAAAAACTGTACAAAATAAGCTGACACGCTTTATCACTACAACAAACTGTAAATATTTGAAAGTTCTTCAAAAAGAATACCTCAAACACCTGCCTCAAAATTACCCAGGAGCCCAAATTATTATCTGAAACCGATCTAACATGAATTCATATTATAACAAATTTAGATTTCTTTGCTATTACACACATATAACATATAAATAAGCTTGATTCGCTTATACACTTACATGATTGTAAATTTTTCACGGTTTGGCAAAAGAGATACCTCAAACACCTGCCTTAATTACCTAGGAGCCCCAAATTATTATCTGAAACCGATTCTAATAATGAAACATATTATAACAATTTAGTTTCTTGCTACTTACACAGTTAAACAATATAAATAAGCTTGATTACGCTTTATCTATACATAAATGTGTATATTTTTTACGGTTGTGCAAAGGATACCTCAAACACCTGCCTAAATTACCAAGGAGCCCAAATTATTATCTGAAACCGATCTAACATGAATACAATTATAACAAATTTTAGTTTCTTTTCTATACATATCAGACAAATTAATTAAGCTTTGACCTATAGCAGATGCTTTTTCCCGGATCAAATTGTAAATAGATTTCTTGGGCAAAAAAAACCTCAAACACCTGCCTAAAATTACCTAGGAGCCCAATTATTTTCGAAATCGATCTAACAGTGAATACATATTTAGCAAATTTAGATTTCTTTCCTATTACCACATATAAACAATATAAAATAAGCTTGACTACACATTATCACTTCATAAATTTGTAAATAATTTACGATTGTGCAAAAGTGATACCTCAAACACCTGCCTAAATTACCTAGGAGCCCAAATTATTATCTGAAATCGATCTAACATGAATATATGTCTAGAAAATTTAAGATTTCTTTGCTATTACAACATTTATAACGAAATATAAATAAAGCTGACTACACTTTATTCAGATAAAATATATGTATAATTTCTACGATTATGCAATGATTCCTCAAACACTCCTAAATTACTAGCGAGGGCCCAAATTATATATTGAAAACCGAGTGTCAGACATGATAACATATTATAACAAATTTAGATTTCTTTTGCTATTACACACGTTAAACAATATAAATAAGCTTTGACTACGCTTTATCAGCTACATTCAAACTGTAAATATTCAACGGTTGTGCAAAGGATATACCTCAAACACCTGCCTAAATTACCTAGGAGCCAAAATTATTATCTGTATAACCGATCTAAAATGAATACATAGAAAACAAAAATTTAGCATTCTTTGCATTACACATAAACAATATAATAAGTTTTACTACGCTTTTATCACTACATAAATTGTAAATTTGTTACGGTTGTGCAAAGAGAGATACCCAAAAACCTGTGCCTGAAAATTACCTAGAGCCTGAAATTATTGATGTGAACCAATCTTAAATCGAATAATGATTATAAAAAATTTAGATTTCTTTGCTATGTCAAAAACATATAAAACATATAAATAAGCTTGACTTCTCTTTATCACTAAATAAATGTGTAAATTTTTACGTTTGTGTCAAAGGAGATACCTCAATACACACTGTCGTCTGTAATTTACCTAGGACCCAAATTTCTATCTGAAACCCGATCCTAAAATGAATACAATAATAACAAATGTAATTCTTCATTTTACACATAAACAGTAAATAAGTTTTACTACGCTTATCACTACACAAATTGTAAATATTGTAAATTGTGGAAAGAAGATACCTAAAACACCTGCGCTAAATTACCTAGGAGCCCAACGTATATTATCTAAAACAGTTCTAACTTGAATACATATTATAACAAATTTAAATTTCTTGGCTATTACACATAAAAACAATATAAATAAGTTAGACTACGCATTATCACTACAATAAATTGTCAATAAATATTTTACGGTTTGCAAAGGAGATACCTCAAACACCTGCCTAAATTACCTAGGAGCCAAATTATTATCTGAAACCGATCTAACATGAATACATATTATAACAATTATAGATTTCTTTGCTATTACAGCCTTAAAACAATATATAATAATCTTAGACTCACGCTTATTCACTACATCCAAATTGATAAATATTTTACAGTTGGCAAAGAAGATACTCCAAATACCTTCCTAAATTCCTAGGAGCCCAAATTATAGTCTGAAACCGATCTAACATGAATACATATTAATAACAAATTAGATTTCTTTGCATTACACATAAAACAATGTAAATAAGCTTGACTACGTTTATCGACTGCATCAAACTGTAAATATTTTACGAATTGTGCAAAGGAGTATCAAACACGCCTAAATTTTACTAGGAGCCAAATTATTATTTGAAACCGATCT
The DNA here is from genome assembly GCA_015478945.1 of Trachelipus rathkii. NCBI lineage: Eukaryota > Metazoa > Arthropoda > Malacostraca > Isopoda > Trachelipodidae > Trachelipus > Trachelipus rathkii. The sequence goes on along the minus strand of JABUQX010114195.1, from coordinate 18,517 downwards.
AACCTGAATACATATTATAACAATTTAGATTTCTTTGCTATTAGAAAACATATAAAACATATAAAATAGCTTAACTACCTTTATCACGACAGTATAGTAAATTTTTCATGGTTGTTCAAAGGAGGAACCTCAAAACACCTGCCTAAATTACCAAAGGAGCCCAATTTTATCTGAAACCGATCTAATATGAAATAACATATATAACAAAGTTTTAGATTTCTTTGCGTTATTACACATAAAAAACAATATAAAATTAAGGGCTTGTACGCTTGTATATATACCAAGTATGAAACTTTTACAGTTGGCAAAGGGAGACACCTCAAATCACCTGCTAAAATTACCTAGAAGCCTCAAGAATGTATTATCGTGTATAATTGCGGCGGCATGAGGTCTAACATAGGTCAGTATCGTTTTGTCTTATTACCTTCGCTATATATAAGACTAGTTAGAATTTATCTTGATATGCTTATATTTTCGCACAATATTTATGACAAATTAGAATGATATGCCTAGTTGTAACCTTATCACTACATCAAGATTGTGGTGGTATGAAAATATGGGTGCAGTGTTTGTGCTCGAATAGGAAGAGATACCTCATCACTTTGTGAGTCTTTATTACTTATGGAAGATGATCGCCAAGGGATATTTATGTAGATCTGAAACTTGAGGTCTAACATGAATACATATGGTAGTAACAAATGTGTAGATATATCTCTTGTGCTCATTAGACATATTATATTGTTACCTCGAGTCATCATGAATTGTAAGCTTGACTGCGCTTTAGTCGACTTTAGATGATTTAATATATGTAAGAATATTTTATCGTGTGTTGTGCAGCAAAATTTCTATAGTACTGCTTACAATACTAGCCTGACTGCTTATGGCTTATAGGCTTTGTATTGTAAGTCGTCGTATGGAAGCCCATATTTAATTTGATCTATTCTGGACCGATTTTTTAAAAATCATGATATTACTACTATTGTGTTATTATACGTCAAATTTTAAGATTTCGTGTTATTCTTTGGTTTGATTTACTACGCACTTAAATAATCGTATATACATAGAATAGAGGAGAAAGTACTGCTTTTATCACTTTGACATCAACAAATACTGTTATTAGTTCATACGGGTGGCAAAGCAGATACCTCTGTAAAACACTTCTTGCCTTTTAGAATTAAGCGTGATGAGCCCAAATTTTAATGTGTTCTTGTATAATCGAGTTGTTTATTTAGGTCTAACAATGAATACATTGATAACAAATTTAGATTACTTTGCTATGTTGACATCACATATTTTAGTATATCTACAGTGTATAGCTTATAAGGTGTGTGGGATGACTACGCTTTTATCACTAAGACAGATATGTGGTAAATATTTGACGTTATGTGTCTCTATAATAAGGATCGCTCAGAAATATGTCGTGCTGTTAAGTTATTACCTAGTGGTGTCTCTCCTCACAAATTCATCATCTGAATAATCGCGATCTTGAATTTTTGAATACGATATTATAACAAACTTTTAAATTTCTTGCTATTACACATTAACAATATAAATAAGGCTTGATTACGCTTTATCTATTGTACATAAATGTGGTAAGATTTTTTGCAGTTGTTGTGCTCATAAGAAATGATCTTTCAAACTATCTGTGTCAACGTAGATTTACTAGAGGGAGCCCAAATTGTTATTCTTTCCGAGTCATAAACTGGGTTAATTAGCATTAGTTTTATATATAGAGCTAAATTTTAGAGTTCATATATATCTCAGTGATGCCTTAATTAAGCAGATGATAAAATAAATAGCTTGACTACGCTATCACTAACAATCAAATAGATAAATTAAGTTTTTATCTGTGGGGGCAAGAGATAATTACCTCTTAACACTCTGCCTGTAATTATATCTGGTCGACCCAAATTATTTATTTATGTGAAATCGAAATTAATATATATATATATATGAGTGTGTTTTTTTTTTTATATAATTTAATCTTGTCATTTGTTTCTCATAATTGTTTTCTTCTTGCATATAATGAATACATAGCTATTTAACATTTTATGAAGATACGCTTACTAAGCACTAGTTTCTTGGAGCACATGTATTCTTTTATTGGATTTTAATCACACTTATTTGTACTAGATTTGTTAGCTCTATAAGTGTTGCCAGCTTTATATCCTTTACTCTCGATAATCATCTGGGCTTATAGATATCCTAGGTGTGTCTCGCGAACTTGATTTATATGATATGTGGCGAAATCTCTCTCGATTTCCTAAACATGATTTTACATATGTAGATAAATTAATTTCTTTATTGACTTAATGTACATATATTTATATATATAATTAATAACCTAAATTACAATATAAAGCATTATTGACTCATTAAACTGAATCTATAACTACTTAATAGTGTATTTCATATTTTAACTCATGAATTATTGTACTCAATAAAATAGTTATGATTACTATCATAACACCTTCTAAATATTAACTTAGTAGCCCAATATATGAATTAATTATATCTTAGATAACCGATTTAACTAATGTAGATAATAAAATATATTAATATTATAACTATAATATTTAATGATTTGCTTTGCTAGTACCACATAAGAACAATATAATTAAGCTTGACTACGCTTTATCACTACATTACAAACTGTATAAATTTATTCAACGTTGGTGCAAAGATATACTCACTCAAACACCTGCCCCTTATATAAATTATAACTAGAGCCAAAAATTAATTATCTGAATAACCAGCATATCTAGAAATAATACTATTATAATATAAGCATATATATTTAGATTTCTTGCATATTACACATTAAAACTCAATATATATAATAAGTTTATTACTACGTCTTTATATCTAACTAAATAAAATTTAAATGTGTAAATTTTTTAACGTTATGTTGCCAATGAGATAACTCTTTAATAAATACAACCTTGTCCTAAAATATCTCATAGGGCCCAAATTATTATCTGAAAATCGATCTAATATGAAATAACATAAATTATAACATTATATATATATATTATTATATAATATAATATTTAAGTAATTATATATTTATTTATATTTAACATACATATCATATATATATATATAATAATAATTAAGCTGTAACTTCTCTTATATTCTACATTAACATGAATTGTGTGAAATTATTTTTACGTTTGTTGCATAAATGGAGATACCTTACTCATAACAATAACCTGCCTAAATTAACTATAGGAGCCTCACAAACTATTATCTAAATAAACTCCTGAACTATTCTATCAATTATTAATATACATATATTATATAAGCATAATTTTTAGTAAATTTCTATTGTACTATTACAATACTTTATTTATAATAAACAATTAATATAAATAGGGTAAGGCTACTGTGCCTAAATCTAAGCGTCCTCAATAGAGTAGTAATTGTTACGGTTTGCAAGGAGATACCTCAAACATACCTGCCTTAATTACTTATAGAGCACAATAAATTTATTATATCTAATACCGATCGTAAAATGAATTAATTATAATATACATAAATTTAAGATTCAAAATAGGTACTATTACACATAAAACTATATAAATAAGTTTGACTTATAGCTTTAATCCACATGTATTAAGTAATTTTGTTAAAATATATTTTACGGTATATATGTAGCAAAATAAATGATATACCTAATAATAAACATCACGAGGTTGGTGTTTAAGCGAATGTACCTAGGGCACTCCGAGATGATAATTGATTCATTCCTACTTCGACAGACCGGTTTCATATGCACGGAATGCGTAACTTCGAATGAGAGTTCTCAATTAATTTACAGAATGAATAATTCGTTTGGCATGCGGATTAGACAGGAAATCGTATATAAAATCTAATAGTAAGAGTGCTTAAGCCATCGAATTTTCTACCATTATCTACCATAACTATCAAATGTTATAAAATTTAATCGGTTTGGTGCATAGGTATAGATACCTCATATACAATACTTAGCTATACTTAAAATTACCTAGGATGCCAAAATTATATCTGTAAATATACTCGTATTCTTTAACATGAATACATTATTTATTAACAATAATATTTATAGATATATTGGGGACAAGTTTATTACACTAAGATATATATATAAACTATATTTTTAAAAGTAACTTATCAACTTTACTACGCTTTATCAACTACATCAATAATATTTGATTAAATATTTTATATTTATATATATATATAACGTGATTGTTGCAAGTAACATTTTCATTCAACATATGTCCTAAATATTACCTAGTGAGAGCTCATATATAATATTTATACTGATAACCGATATATGATTCTAACTAAGTAATAACATATATTAGATATAACAAATTAAGAGATCTTACTTTGCTATTTTACTCACATATTATAATAAATTAATTAATAATAATAGCTATATTTAACCTACGTCGTATCAGCTACATCCATAAACTGTAAAGATTTTTACGATATTGTTGGCAAAGGAGATACTCTAAACACGTGCCTATAGTTTACCTTAGGAATGACCCATAATTATTATCTTGAGATAAACCGATTACTAATAATGAAATTATATATAATTATTATAAACAAATTTAGTTTTCTTTGCTATTACACAATAAAACAATATATAATAATAATTACATATACGACTTTTATTATTATTATTATAATTAATATACATATAAAATGTGTGTAATAACTTTTACATATGATTGTAGCTAAGGAGAAATCTCAAACACTACTGTCACTTAAATTATCATAGTAGAGTCCCCATAATAATTAATTATCTGAAAACCGATATCTAACATGAGTAACTAATATATATAATCTAGTTTTATCAGACTATAGCGGAGTTCTAGTGGATTTCTTTTTTCTCCACATACTCAGCTTTCACAAACCCACTTTTAGTGTGAGTGGACGCCTATATGCAGTCTCATCAAATTGTAATATTTTATACTGTATTTTATGGTAGAATACCTAGGATACCTACATTATACTTAGCCTAGAATTACTCAAAATTTAACCTAAGTGACGTTCTCAATAATACAACTGAGAAAGCCTCTCGTAAGCCCTTTCTCAAAAGCAGTAGAGATATCAGTTCTATTTATCTTTATTCTATCCGATTATAGATGATATTGCTTTTGCCTGCAATGAGACTCATGAAAAAAACATCTCTAAACAGTGCTGTGACACTACGACTCTGATTCTTCGACAAGGGTGTAAATCTGTATAGACTATATTATGACTAGTGTTCTCTCGCTCGAAGTATAGGGTTCTCCCAAACACCTGCCTAAATTATGCATAATAGGAGATCCGTAGTGAGAAACTAGCATATTATTACACATTATCACTGCCCTCAATCAATGAACACTCCATAAATGTTATATTCATTATAAAAATTTTAACGAGTATCCTCAGTAGCTTTTTGCGTATCTACACATATTATATAATTTAAATCCTAAATTCGGCTTGACTACGCTTATCATTAGTCGAATACCAATCATGTCAACTCGTTTATGACAACTTATGTCAACGGTTGTGCAAGCAGATAGCCTCAAACAGCCTTTGGCCTAGAACATAAGAACTCTCCTTCGAGCTGATGACTATGCTAGAAGCTCATCTAGAAACCGAACTTTCATCTGTTAATATACATTAAATACATTATTTATATTATAGATTTATCAGAGATTTACTGCTGATTTACCTAACAATGTTCATATACAGTAGATCTTAGAGTCTTTTCTACTGCTTTATCTTATTTCTCCCATTTTATAATTTTGCAGTGTATTTTGTACGGGTTGAAGAACAAATGTTATCCCCTTCAATTTCAGCAAAGCCATTTCGACTTCTAATAGTTAGAGAGTATGACACTAAATAATATTATCTTTGTAAAACCCTGGACTTCTGATAATAAATCACAAGTGCAGTATGCATAAGACAGAAATAATTTATGGAAGGTTGCTGTAATCTTTAGAGCACTCATTATATAGGAGGAAAAACATTGATATAAAAATATTAATGCAGGTTAATATTGACCCTTGCTATTATACATAAATGTGTAATTAATCTTTAACTCAGTTGTGTGCTCAAAAAGATTGTATTACGCACTCAAACACTCTTGCATCTTAATCTATCTTACCAGAGAGCCCAATAAAAGAGTTATGTATTTTTGTAATACCACTTTTTGTAACAGATTCGCACATAACTATACTTTTAATAACAGATGTATTAGCACAAATACTAAGGACTTTCTTTTCTCTATCTCTACAGTGCCTACTAGAGCAATACCCGCTTTATAGAATGAAAATTGGCACAGAAGATCTGTCGGGACAGGGTACTAAGTCTTATAGATTTAGCCATCTAATATTTCTACCTTATTAATTTTACTATAACGAATAATGAATACAATATACGCTATAGAAACTCGAAATTTAATTTTCTCTTCGATTCAATCACCAGTGATCATGAGTAGTCTGATATTCTCAGATAAAGTGCATCATAGGGAAAGCACTCATGTGCTCTTGATTCTATTTTATCTTGTCCCATCCTCTCAAAGCTAAAAAGATATTTAATCATGACAATATTGTGCAAAAGTTGATACCTCAAACACCTGCCTTAAATTACCTAGGAGCACCCAATATAATTCTGAAATCGACAACATGAATACATATTGTAGCAAATTTAGATTTCTTTCTATTACACATATAACAATTTGAAATAAAGCTTCACCACCTCGAGCCACCCTCAAATAAATGTGTAAATATTTTACGATTATGCAAAAGTGATACCTCAAACACCTTCCTAAATTAACTAGGAGCCCAAATTATTATCTGAAACCGATCTAACATGAATACATATTATGTTATAACAAATTTGGATTTCTTTGCTAACACATAAAGCAATATAAAATAATCTGGACTACGCTTTTCAATACATCAAACTGTAAATAATTTACGTTTTGCAAAGATGATACCTCCAACACCTGCCTAACTACCTAGGAGCCCAAATTATTATCTTGAACCGATCTAACATGAATACATATTATAACAAATTTAGATTTCTTTGCTATTACACACATATAACAATATAAATAAGCTTGACTACGCTTTATTACTACATAAATCTGTAATTTTTTTACGGTTGTGCAAAGGAGATACCTCAAACACCTGCCTAAATTACCTAGGAGCCCAAATTATTATCTGAAACCGATCTAAAATGAATACATATAATAACAAATTTAGATTTCTTTGCAATTACACATAAAACAATATAAATAAGTTTTACTACGCTTTATCAGTACATCAAATTGTAAATATTTTACGGTTGTGCAAAGAAGTACCTAAACACCTGCCTAAATTACCTAGAGCCCAAATTATTAGTGTTCTAGAAACCGTAATAATAATAATTACAATTATAACAAATTTAAATTTCTTGCATAACACATAAAACAATATAATAAGCTTGACAACGCTATATCACTACATCAAATTGTATATATTTTACGTTTGTGCAAGGAGATACCCTCAAACACCTGCCTAAAATTACTAGGAGCCGAATTATTATCTGAAAAAAGATTCTAATGAATACAGTATTATAACAAATTTAGATTTCTTTGCTATTACACACAAAAACAATATAAATAAGCTAGACTACGCTTTATCACTACATCAAACTGTAAATATTTTACGATTGTGCAAAGGAAGATACCTCAAACACCTGCCTTAATTACCTAGGAGCCCAAATTATTATCTTAAACCGATCTAACAAGAATACATATTATAACAAATTGTTAATAGTAAAGCTTATACACATCATATAACAATATTAAAATATAGGCTTAACTACGCATTATTCAACAGATGTTTAAATTTTTTAGGTTTGTGCAAAGGAGTACCTCAAACACCTGCCTAAATTACCTAGGAGCCAAAAATTATTATCTGAAACCGATTCTAATATGAATACATTATAAAACAACTTAGATTTCTTTGCTATTACACATAAAACAATATAAATAAGCTTGATTACGCTTTATCTATACATAAATGTGTAAACTTTTTACAGTTGTGCAAAGGAGACACCTCAAACACCTGCCTAAATTACCTAGGAGCCCAAATTATTATCTGAAACCGATCTAACATGAATACATATTATAACAAATTTAGATTTCTTTGCTATTACACACATAAAACAAAACAAAGGAAGGATAGTATTATATCACTCTATCAAATTAGTGAATATTTTACGGTTGTGCAAAGAAGATACCTCAAACACTTGCTTAAATTACCTAGGAGTCCAAATTATTATCTGAAACCGATCTAACATGAATACATATTATAACAAAATATAGATTTGCTGCTACACATAAAACAATATAAAATTAAAAGGGGGGGGGGGGCTTTTTGACTACGCTTTATCACTACATCAAATTGTGAATATTTTACGGTTGTGCAAATTAGGTACCTCAAACACCTGCCTAAATTACCTAGGAGCCCAAATTATTATCTGAAACCGATCTAACATGAATACATATTATTAACAAATTTAGATTTCTTTGATATTACACACACAAAACAATATAAATAAGCTTGACTACGCTTTATCACTACATAAATCTGTAATTTTTTTACGGTTGTGTAAAGGAGATACCTCAAACACCGCCTAAATACCTAGGACCCAATTTATTATCTGAAATCGATCTAACATGCATACTTATAACACAATTTAGATTCTTTGCTATTACACATATAACAATAAAAATAAGCTTGACTACTCTTTATCACTACAAAAGTGTAAAAATTTTTTACAGTTGTGCAAAGAAGACACCTCAAACACCTGCCTAAATTACCTAGGAGCCCAAATTATTATCTCAGAAACCGAATTAACATGAATACATATTATAACAAATTTAGATTTCTTTGCTATTACACATAAAACAATATAAATAAGCTTGACTACGCTTTATCACTACATCAAATTGTGAATATTTTACGGTTGTGCAAATTAGGTACCTCAAACACCTGACCTAATTACCTAGGAGCCCAAATTATTATCCAAAACCGATCTAACATGATACATATTATAACAAATTTTAGATTTCTTTGCTATACACATAAAACAATATAAATAAGTTGACTACGCTTTATCACTACATCAAATTGTAAATATTTACGGTTGTGCAAAGAAGATACCTCAAACACCTGCCTAAATTACCTATTAGCCCAAATTATTATCTGAAACCGATCTAACATGAATACATATTATTAAAAAATTTAGATTTCTTTGCTATTACACGAATAACAACAACATATTTAAGCTTGACTACGCTTTATCACTACATCAAACTGTAAATATTCAACGGTTGTGCAAAAGCAGATACCTCAAACACCTGCCTAAATTACCTAGGAGCCCAAATTATTATCTGGAAACCGATTCTAACATGAAAGACATATTATAAAAAATAGGATTGTTTTGCTATTTACACATAAACAATATAAATAGCTTACTACGTTATCCACTACAGTCAATTGTTTAAATATTGTACGGTTTGTGCAAGAAGATCCTCAAACACCTGCCAAATTACTATTAGCCAAATTATTATCTGAACCGATTCTTAACATGAATACATATTATAACAAATTTAGATTCTTTGCTATTACCACACATATAACAATATAAATAAGCTATACTACGAGTAACTACAATAAATGTAATTTTTAGGGGTGCAAAGAGAACCTCAAACACCTGCCTTAATTACCTAGGAGCCCAAATTATTATCTGAAACCGATCTAATATGAATACATATTATAACAAATTTAGATTTCTTTGCTATTACACATAAAACAATATAAATAAGCTTGATTACGCTTTATCAATACATAAATGTGTAAATTTTTTACAATTGTGCAAAGGAGACACCTCAAACACCTGCCTAAATTACCAAGGAGCCCAAAATTATTATCTGAAACCGATCTAGCATGAATACATATTATAACAAATTTAGATTTCTTTTCTATTACACCTAAAACAATATAAATAAGCTTGACTACGCTTTATCACTACATCAAATTGTAAATAATTTACCGTTGGGCAAAGAGATACCTCAAACACCTGCCTAAATTACCTAGGAGCCCAAATTATTATCTGAAATCGATCTAACATGAATACATATTGTAGCAAATTTAGATTTCTTTGCTATTACACATATAACAATATAAATAAGCTTGACTACACTTTATCACTACATAAATGTGTAAATATTTTACGATTGTGCAAAAGTGATACCTCAAACACCTCCTAAGTCCATTAACCGTAAGGCGTGAAGCGCTCCCAATTGCAGCTTTATTCATACATGAGAATATGCGAGGAACATTTATGATTCTCTAAACTAATGTGTCAATATAACAAATTATGTAGCAAAATTTTAGTTTCTTTAGACGCAGTACTCTCGCACCATCAGCAAACATATAAACTAATTATAACATATAGCGTTGGACATCGACTGTGTAATCATACGTCGGTCGCAGTAAAATGATGAGAAAAGTATAGAATGCGTATTTTGGCGTGCGTGTAGTGTGCAGACAAAAGTTTCCGGCATACTACCCTCATAACCTCCTTCCTAACTTTAAACTAGGAGCCCAAATTATTATCTGAACCTGAATATTATAATTCTAACATGTATATATATACAAGTATTTATAACAAATTTAGATGATTCTTATGGCTTTAATTACTAACATAAATAATACTATATAATATTAAAGCTGACTAGCTGACTTTATAGTACACTACATCAAATATACGTTAATAAATAATTTCAAACGTGGATTATTGTGCATACAATAAGGAGATTATATACCTCATAAAATATCTACTTGCTATTAATAATATTAACTTAGTAGAGCCCTATATACTTATCTTGAATACCAGATGTAGTGCTAACTATGTAAATATACATATATATTTAATAACAAATTAGATTTTCTATTGCTTAATTACTCAACTAACAAACCATATAAATATATGACTTGTATTAATACTGACTTTTTAATACTAACACCATTAATAATATTACTATAAAATTTTTTAATTAATCTATAGGTATTGTGTGAGAGCTATATAGGTAAGATTATACTCCTCAAACCATACCTGCCTAAAATTACCTAGGAGCCCAAATATATATCTTGAAAGCTAATAATCATAACAGTACACTACATTAATTATTATATAACAATATAATTTAGATAATTACTTATCTAATATTACATCTTATAATTTTTTATATTTTTTTTTAAAATATAACAATAAATAATAGCTGGACTCTCTTTTTATATCAACTACATTAAAAAATAAGTGTGTAATTTTTACAGTTTTAGTAGCTAAAAATAAAGATATCTTTCAAACACCATGCCTTAATAATATATACCTTAGGAGTCCCAATAATTATATATCTGGAAATACCGATATCTACATTGAATATATAGTATATATATACATTATTATTAAACAAATTTTAGATAATTCTTTTCTTAATTTACAACCTAAAACAATATAAATATAAAGCTTGGACTACTACTTTTATCTACTATATATACAAATTATGTGATAAATAATATGACATTGTGTATTGTAGTGTTTGTGTGCGAATGAGTGAGATCTCACAAAAACACATACAACTTCGTAACTCCTAATGTATTTGAGAACAACAAATTTCTCACGTGCCAAACTAGGAATGAGATTCTCGATCTCCGGAAACCGATCTGTAATAATATGAAATAAAAATAATACATGTTAATATTACTACATATCATAGTTCGTCTTTACAGAAATTTTTTCTGCTCTAAGTAATTCATATTTAAAGTAATACGCTAATATAGAGTGAAGCATTAGAGACTTGACGCCTTTAATGAAAATACGATATTACATATTGTAGAAGTCTAATAATGTAACAATTATAGAGTGTCTCCAAAAAGTTTATATATGCGTCTACTCCTATACTTTCCTTGTGCTCTCTAATCCTCTTAGTACTATTCGAGCGCTCTTCCTCTCGTTAAAATTTATATTCTGACATGAATCCGCTCTACATATAGTGCTGAACTAACATGTATAGTTCATCTTAGCTTATTCATAATAACTAATAGTTTTTATAATTTAACTTTTTAGACATTACGATTTGAAAGGCATTTAAAACATACTTTTGCTCATGTGTTTTCAAGTTTACAAATATATCATTAGTAACTACGCTTTATAATTAATACATATAACTCATCAATACTGATAAATTAAGTTCAATCGTTATATTTGTGCAAAGCAGATACCTCAAACACTACTATGCCTTAAATTATATTACTATCTAGGAGCCAAAATATTATCTGAAACCGATATATCTAAGATGTATAAATATACATTTATATATTTAATTAAACAAATTATATAGTAATATTTCTGTTTACTATTATACACTACAGTATAACATAATATGTATAAATAGTGCATTGTACTATTATCCATTTTAGTATCACTATACATAAATGTGTTAAAATTTACGGTTGTGCCAAAGGAGAACCTTAAACACCTGCTTTAAATTTAACTCATTTAAGGTAGGCCATTAATTATTAATCTGAAACCGATTCTTAATATGATAATACATATATTATAACATATAATTTTAAGAATATATTTCTTATTAACACTCAATTAAACTCAATAATAATATAATGAGTACTTATAAACGCTACTATATATATCTATATTTAATACATAAATGTGATATAAAATTTTATTTTACATGAGTTGTTAGCAAAGTGATAACTACTCAAATCACCGCCTCTAAAATATTTACTCAGTAAGCCCAAATTATTTATCTGATAATCCGTATCTCTTAAACTAATGAATAATACATTAATCATAAACAAATATTTAGATTTTCTTTTACTTTATATATATATCTTAAATAAACAATTATAAATATATATATTATGATACTACGCTTTATCACTACTATCAAATTGTAAATAATAATTTACCGTTATCAACTTAATGAATTAAACATTATATTTGATATGACTCATATATAAATATTTGAATTCTCTATTTTGCTTATTTTAACACATATATACAAATATAATAATTAAAGTACTGTGTACTACACTTTTATTATCACTTAACTCCAGATGTATAGTTTATAAATTATATTTATTGAATTGTGACATAAAAGTATTGAATACACTCATAATACACCTGCTAAAAGTTATATATCCTAGAGCTCCTCAATGATTTTAAACATGGAATCAAGCTTCCATGAAATCTAGTAATAATAAATGGAGTTATTCTTTGCTATATACACATATTTAAACATAAATTAAAATAAGCTACTTATACATATACACTTATATACTACTAATTCACGAAAATTATTTGGAAAATATTTGTGGGTATCGATACTTTCAATATATTCTACTAAATACATCCTTATTATCCTAAATTAACTAGTAGAGCTCACATAAATTATATAACTTGAATAACTCAGATATAAACATGATAATATTAATAATAATAACATATAAATATCGAAGTCAGAACAATGCTACATAGAAGCATAGTGATAAAGCTTGACTACGCTTTTAGGCATTATAAACTGTAATATTATTCTAATGAAGTTGTGCATATAAAGATATATCATTCATAAATAACAAAACCTATGCTCACTTAAAATATTACTATTAAGGAGCCCTAATATATTATTATTCTAGAATACCTGAATCTATAACATGAATATAATCAATTATTGATATTATACAAAATTTAGATTTCTTTCTATTACATACACAATATATATAATATAACAAATAATAAAATAGTCTTAACTCGATTTATTATATATATATATATTAATACTATAAATTCTGTAAATTTTTTTACGTATTTAGTGGCAAATGAGATAATACCTATCTAAAAACAACTCATGCTCTATAATTTACCTAGGAGCCAAATATAATAATATTATATATTTAATTTGTATTGATAATTGTTCGATTCATTAAAATAAATGATAATATAAATTAACATATAATAACGAAATATAAATTTAATGAGATTTCTTTGCTATTCATCATAAAACAATATAAATAAGTTTTTACTACGCTTTTAATCTAACTACATCAAATATGCTAAATATTATGTTTACGGTGATTTGTGCTAAAAATGAATATATATATAATACGCTTACCAATACACCTGTCCAATATTAATATCATAGAGAAGCCAAGATTTTCATTAACAGGTATAAGTAAAAATAAAGAGAATATTAACATAAATTATATAACATAATTTAGATTCAATGGTTAAATATATATACATCATACATATATATATATACTAATATAAATAATGCTTTAATCTAATACGCTATATTATCATCTATACAGATATATGTGTTAAGAATTTTTATACGGTTGGTGTCAAAGTAAGATATACCTCCAAACACCTTGATACATTAAATTACCTAGGATCCAAAATTATATATATACTGAAAAACCAATCTAATATTGATACAATTATAACAAAATTTAGATTCTGTGCTTAATATCACAATAAAGCATAAATAAATAAGGCCTTAGATATTATACGCTTATATCTATTAACATTAAAATGTGTGTATAATATAACTATTTATCAGTATTGTGGCTAAAGTAGTAATCAACCTCAATAACACCTAGTACCTAAATATTGTACCTGAAGTCTCAAATTATTTTATTCTGAAACCGAATCTAGCATAATATACTCATATTATTACAATATTATATGAATTTTTTATTTTATTTAACACATCATGAAACCCAAATATATAATTAAAGCTTAAACTACGCTTTATTACTCTGACCATTTATAATAATTTTTTTTTACAATATTTTTTACTTGTTGTGCAAAGGAGGATACCTCAAAACACTTGGTCATTAAATACCTTAGAGTGAGATCCAAATTATTTTACTGAACGATCTAACTTAGTATTAAATATATATATTAACAAAAGATTTTATTCATGCTAATAATACATAATAAAATCAAATAATAAATAAGCATTGAACTTACGGTATCATATTTATCGACTACATATCTAAATATGTTAGTTATATTTACGGTTATGTACAAATTATATAGGTACCTCAAAACATCTAGACAACATAAAATTTACCTAGGACCCAAATATATATTTATTGAATACCCGATATTCACATGAATTACTATTTTATATAAATAAAATATTAAGATTACTTTTCGCTATGAGTCATGTGATAAAGGAAGAAACAAAAATACCCATATATATACTTATCGTACTTATCTATCTTACGAGACGTTTTTCTGTGATAAAGATTTGTCACAGTGGCATTCAGGTTGCAAAGATAAAGATTACATATCAAGTAAATAAAACCTTAGACATCTATATTTATAACTAATAAGTGCCAATTAGTGTACTCTATCTCTGTATAATGTCTACAATTATAATTACAAAACCGATTTATCTTAATGCAGAATTATAACTACATAGCCACAATTTTTAAATTTTCGAATTGAGCTTCATTATCTGCTTCAATGAATTAATTTATGCTAGCTTATTAACCACAAGATTATAGGGTTAAATATGTTAATATTAACGGATTGTGAAAGTCATAGATACTACGCAATAAACACTCATACTGTGACCTAAATTATACCTAAGTAGTCTCTCTACCAATATATTTATTATAATCTCTGAATACGTATATAAACCTGTAACAATGATAACTATACAGATTATATATATAAATATTAGACTCATTTCATTATAATCTCTATTGACAGTATAGAACATCATACATTTTCATATGGATATGGAGTCACTACGCTTTCATTGCAACTCTACTACTGATCAATATTTATCTTTCATAATTACTTTATCTCTCAATTTAGTGTTTGTGAGCAAAGATAGATACTCATCAACTAACCTGCTACTTTAAATTTATCACTTATTAGCCCAAATTATTAATTATATTTGAAACCGATCTAACATTATATAATATATCAATATATATATATAATTATATAATACAATTTAGATTTCTTATGTATGACAACTACATATATATTTATATACAAAATAAATTATAGCTTTTAGACTTACGCTTATTCACTACGAAATTATTAATTGTGTATTTACCATTATTTTAGGGTTGTGCAAAGTAGAATTCTCTCAATCACCTGTCTTTTTCTTAATAATTCTTCTGGAGCATCTCCCTAGGTAATTTATTATTATCTGAATCTCCTCTTTTCTTAAATATTGAAATAAATATTTATATATCAATTTATTTAGACATATTCATCATATTTTACATATTATAAATACAATATATAATATAAGTTGATTTACGTATCATGTTTAATCTATATATATATAACATATAATATATATAGTATATAACTGTTACATTAAGATACCAATTGTTGGACATAAAGGAGTCACCTCAATCACACTGCCTATAATAGCCAAGGGAGTCACAAAAATTATTTAATCTTAGCGAAACCGATCTAGCATTGAATACATATTATATTAAACTAAAATTAGTAATATCTTTTCTGATTTACATCCTAAAACAAATAATATATTATAATCTTAGACTTACGCTTTATCACTACATTACTAAATGATATAATGGAAATATATTTATACCGTATATTTGTGAGGCTCAAGTATATGAATACCTACATAACACCTGCTTATCTAATAATTAGACCTAGGAGCCCAATTATTATCTCTAGAAACTTCGATATATATATCTATAATACATTGAAATATACATATTATTTGAGCAAATTAGGTATT
The DNA here is from genome assembly GCA_015478945.1 of Trachelipus rathkii. NCBI lineage: Eukaryota > Metazoa > Arthropoda > Malacostraca > Isopoda > Trachelipodidae > Trachelipus > Trachelipus rathkii. The sequence continues at coordinate 1,653 of JABUQX010114195.1, read as the reverse complement.
CTTTGCCTATTATATTAACATATACGTAATCAAACTAATAATATAATTATAAGTACCTTATGACTACTATCATTTATCATATTACTAAATGTTAGTTAAATATTGTTACGATTGTTGTGACAAAAGTATACCTAGGCAAACACCTTGCACTAATATTACCTAGGACCCCATAAAATTTATATAATTCTTGGAAATAATCGATCTAACTATATAATGAATACATAATTTAGTTTAAAAGCATAAATATTAAGATTTCTTTATGCTTATAATTACATCAAATTAACTAAATTATAAATAAATTAAATTATCACTTTTATTATATATACTAACTATAAATACTCATGATCCTATACCATCCCAGGTTGAGTCGATTTAACGCCCATTTCAGTAGTAGCAAAAGTCCGACGATGAGCACATACGGCTCCTTGAAGCTAACCTATTCGCTGAAGACAGCTAGGAGCCCTCAATACATGTTCACTGAAAACTCCCAGACATAGGCTTAGGCAAGGAACCATACTCCTCTCTATAACAAATTTAGGATTTCTTTGCTTTTACAGAGTACACTCGAAGATTTTTTATAATCAACGCTTAGCATGCGAAGCTGAGCCTTACTATCATCGTACCAATGCTCACTCATTACGCTCTGAGTATGGGACGAAGCTAGATAGATTTACACGGTAGATTAGCGTGTCAACCAATCATCTCGCATACCGAGTTACCCCTCAAGTCTCACGAACTCCTCGTGTAACCCTCTTCTGCTTAGGCTAGACCCGCAGAATTAGTGTCTATCTGTACCACTGCGGATTAGCTGGACTCGACTCTCTCCTCATCTACTCTCTCTCTCTTACTTTCAATAAAATTTGATTCTCATTCTGCTCTTCTACTTCATCTACCACTATACAAAAGCAATATTATAAATATAAGCTGATATAATACGCTTTATCACTACATATTATTGTAAATATTTTATTATCGTATATCTGTGCAAGGAGATACCTCAAACAAACGCTCCTAAATTACCTAGGAGTCATATTTAATTATTAACTGAAAACGATCTAACATGATACATATTATTATAACAAATTTAGATATTTATTTTCTTATAGTTACACCCTAATAACACTATAATATAAAGTCTTGGTACTACGCTTTTTCAACTACTCATTACATAAATTGTATATAATATATATATAGTGATATTTAGGGCAAGAATACCCAAACACTTGATATACAATTCTCTTTAATTTCAATAATTATTATTATCTAGTGAAATAGAACGATCTACATGATACATAATTAATAACAAATTACTAGATTTGCTTTATGATACTATATAATATTATATACATACAATTATATAAACTAATTAAATAAGTACTAGTGTAACTAATCATTGCTATTCAAGATAAAATAACATATAAGCTGGATCATATATACTCATATTTAATCTACTACTAATAGTGTGATAAATAATTTTTACAGTTGTGCAAATATATGATCACCTCAACACCTGTCTCTAAATTAGTACCTAGTAGAGCCCAATTATTTATCTAGAAACCGATAATTAACATTGAATACATAATTTTATATATAACCAAATTTAGAATTTAATTTTTATTGTTATACATCCTAAATACATATATTCTCTCATCT
>JABUQX010114194.1:10000-23684 GCA_015478945.1 Trachelipus rathkii | reverse complement strand
CATTTATAAGGTTAGGGCTGCCATGCATTTATAAGGTTAGGGCTGCCATGCATTTATAAGGTTAGGGCTGCCATGCATTTATAAGGTTAGGGCTGCCATGCATTTGTAACTTTGCAGTTAGGTTAGGTTAAGTTTGGTTAGGTATTGTTAGATTAATTGCGTTTATTACCTTTAAATTACATATTTTACGTCAAATCAAACATTCCGAAACGTGGAAGATCGAAAAAACACCTTGTTGGGTATTTGTCATGCTATATATATATATATATATATATATATATATATATATATATATATATATATATATATATATATATATATATATATATATATATATATATATATATATATATATATATATATATATATATATATATATATATATATATATATATATGACCTTATGAGTTTCATGGTGCAGATAAATGTATTTTTTTTCATATATTATTAGTATATGATACTAACAATTTTTGAGGGGAACGAGAAAGATACGAACTATGAAAATATTAAATATTAATTAATAAAGTAAGCAAAAAAGTTCATTTTGCATGAGAAAGAAATCGCATTTCAGTGCTAAAACATGAAAGAATTTAAGGTATGGTAAAAAATAATGTTTCGGGGGAAAATTCGTTCCTTATTGATTTTTTTCCATTTATTGATTCTGTGTAAAATTAACAATACTTATCATAACCTGAACTAGAAGGCCGTAAAAAAACCTAACCTATATTGATCGACGATGCAATAAACCTATAACCTAACCTGTATGGATCGGCGATGCAGTAAGCTTATACGTAAACTAGATTTCTCTACTTTGCCGTAACTTTTTTCTCTTGTTTTCGGGTGCTTCTAATTAAGATATTTTTTGCATTTACCGAGTCTTCTCGCTTCTCGGTAGCTGCCAAACGTACGATGCTTAAAAAAGTACGATACTTATTAAATAATTACTTTTTTATTGTTTTCAAAAAATTTTTATTATGTTTATTCCTTGTGAAATTTATTGTTAGTATCATATACTAACAATATATGAAAAAAAAAGTTTAAAAAAACAACAACACACATTTATCCTCTCCAGATGTCCCAGCTACCTCAGTTGGGCCTTTTCTATCTTATTTCTTCTTATCTCACATTTTTTTTACATTTGTCATCACCGCTCACGGGTAGGGGCGTTGTACACCACAAAAATTCATCTAACGCAAATTACGCAGACCAGCACATACGCAGGCTTTAAAGTGAGGGAGATTATATTGAGTAGGAAACACAGAAGATGGAAAAGAATTCCACAGAATAGAGGTGGTAGGAAAGAAGCAAGCACCGCAGCGAACTATTCTGGAGTTACCAATATCAATGCAAAACTCATGTGCTAACACAGCACCCCTTGTGCTACGAGGACGTCGTAAAGGTGGTGGTACGCGATTGGTAAGTTTCCTCGAACACTTACCGCTACGGTACCATATCCCTGCTCTCTCTCTCTCTCTCTCTCATATATGTTTATTTCTCCCTCTATCTTTTCTGCTGTCTCCCAGCATTACCCTCAAGGGCCTCATCTCCGCTGCTTGTATTCTGCTTCTTGTAATTGTGTTGGTCGTCCAACTCTCCGCATCATACATCAATATGGGCGTCAAAACATTCTCAAAAATTATTCTTTTCGCCTGCAGGGGCACATTCTGATCCTTCAGAAAAGGATACAAAACGTTCACGCTTCTTCCGTATTTTCCTATCCTTTCGGCGATGTTCTTCCCTACTCCTCCCTATCTCTGAACACACTTCCTAGATATTTAAAACTTTCCACCTTTTTTTTTGTTACTACCATCTACCTGGATATTTAAACCTTCTCTATCTCTCTCTCTATTTATTCTCATAACCACCGTCTTCTCCTTATTCATTTTCAGGCCTCCCTCTTCGAAACACATATTCCACCTTTCTAGTCCCTCTTCCATGTCCTCCTCCTTCACGCTCCAAAAAGCTATATCGTCGGCGTATGCCAAAATACCCCATTCATTGTTCTTATCCCATCCTGCTTTAAAATTACTTATAACCTTATCTAAATTTTCAATAAACAACAGGGGAGATAACACACTCCCCTGCTTCACCCCCGTTCTTACCTGAAACCACTTCTCTTTTTCATCTCCCGCCCTCACCTAGCACTTACACACCTTGTACAAGCTCTTAATTGCATTTATTATTCTCCCCAAAACTCCTTATTCTTCCTCTAGACATCTCCACAAAGGCACTGAATCAAAGGCTTTTTGTAAATCCACGAAGGCCACTCTCACCCCAACATTGAATTCCCATGTCTTCTCTACAATCTGTCTTAAACTAAAGACCAGATCCGTTGTTTCCCTATTCTTCCTGTACCCGTGCTCCTGCTGCTTGCTCCTCTCCCAACTTTGCTTCTATGTTCCCTCTCAGTCTTCTCTCTAACATTCTTTCATATACCTTTATTATGTAGTTTATCAGGGATATGCCCCAGTAATTTTCACATATGTAGTTTGGGAAGACTTTGGTCGTAGAACATTTATTGTTCACCCCTACTCATCCGGCACTCTCCCACTCCCACTCCTCCAGCATCTATCCAGTAGCTTTATTATATACCTCTCTCTCTCTCTCTCTATATATATATATATATATATATATATATATATATATATATAGTATATATATATATATATATATATATATATATATATATATATATATAGTATATGTACCAGCTTCCTATACCAACACCACCCTTACCAGGATCCTTCCCGTTTTTCATCATAGCAACAGCTTCCTCGAACTCTTACTCCGTAAACTCCTCATCCCTCTCCATCTCCTTCCCCAGCAGTCTATCCTCCCTCTCCACGTTCAACAAAGACTCAAAATATCCAGTCCATCTCTCATTTATTTCCTCCGCCTTCACCATCACCTCTCCCTCCGCATTTTTTATGTTATTTAACTTCTTTTTATCTTTCCTGTATGATCTTACTAGGCCATACAACATATATTTATTTCCTCTTTGATCTTCCTCCAAACTCTCCCCCAGCTCCCTCCAACTCTCTCTCTCTCTCTCTCTCTCTCTCTCTCTCTCTCTCTCTCTCTCTCTCTCTCTCTCTCTCTCCGCGATCTTCTTTTTATTGATTTTGCTTCATTTCTTGCGATTATATACTCCTCTCTCGTTTCCGGTGTCCTTCTCCTTAGCCATGTTCTCATCTTTTTTCTTTTTTTTTATCGCTTCCCTTACCTCCTCCGTCCACCACGGTGTATGTCTCTTCTTTCCTCCTCCCCTCCACTCCTCTCCCAGCACCTCCACCGCCACCTCCTTCAAACATTTCTCAACCTTTGACCACTCCTCCTCTTCCCTCTCCTCCCATCCACTCACTTTTTCATTTATCCTTCTTTCGTATTCTGTTCTCGTTTCTTGGTCTCTTAGACTCTTTATATTTATGATTATCTTTCACAGAAAAATATATATGAATGCCATAATTATATGAAGAAAGAATAAAAAGAGGGATTTTTCAAAAATAGTCGATTTTAAATTTTTACTATAAAAACTTTACAACTATTTATAGGGGGTATTATTAATCATTAAAATCTATTAAAAAAAAATCCTCTTTATAGCTGATCTTCTTTCCTCTTCTGTGATACAACCATTACCAGTTGATGTATTAGTGGAAGTTGAGCTAGCAAGACACCCAATCTGTAAGGATGGGATCTTATAAGCTCCTATTTTATTTTTATTTTCTATTATTTATTATTATTATTATTATTATTATTATTATTATTATTATTATTATTATTATTATTATTATTATTATTATTATTATTATTATTATTATTAAATTTTCTTCATTCAGTAGCCTATATCAAAATATGAAATTTGACTTTTTACTTTAAACTGAATTTTATTTTTTAATTTACTTTTGAATAGTCAACTCTACAGTAATGATTCACTTTAAATTTAAAGATTTAGGTTAGCTTCTCTATTGAATTCTACCATATAAAGTATGGTGGGCAAGAACTAAAATCAAACTATCAGCTATACAGAATGAGCTTAGTTTTGATGCTTACCCTATTTATGAAAAAAAGTTCCTCCAATATGATAAATCTCTCCTCATCTGGGGGTGAAAGGCCTCTTCTACTATTTTAGCCTATGCTGCTAACTTCTTCAGGCCTAGGTATGGTGGCCTAGGCCACTTAGTTATATGTTAAAAAAAATATATAAAAATTAGTTATTTATTATTAATATTTTCTTTTTTATTCTTTGGCCATTTGAAGTATTATGTTTGATCTTTTTTTTATATATAGTATTTGTTATTATGCCAGTTGTGGCAGAACTAGAAACATAGTTCTAGCTCCAGAGAAATGTATTTTAGGTCTGCCCCTTTTTCTCATTGCTCAAATGTTGCAAGAGATTAGGGTTGGGGCTTTTTTGCCCGTCGTCAAAAATCCAAAGTCATAACAATAGAATCTTTGACGTCATGGCAAATTCCAAATACATTTTAGGGTGCATTCAAACCAGCTCATGGTGTATTTTAGTTAATTTTTTTTTTATTAAAAAATTTATTTTTATTATTCAAATAAGGATTCAAAAATCAAATTTCACACTTCAATATGGCCACTTGAATAAAAAAGAAATAAAATAATATATATATATATATATATATATATATATATATATATATATATATATATATATATATATATATATATATATATATATAGTATATAAAGAAAATAAAATAATATACATTGTATAAGGTACATAATATACATTATACAATGTATATTTTTTAACACTGGGAGGAGGCCAAAATTAAATTCTAAATGAATTTAATTTTGAAAAGTATGCAAAGTAAATTTGATAACAAATTTTACTTTACATTGTTATTTCAAATGTAAATCAATGTCTCTATTACAGAAGGACACAGATACCCATTAGATACCCACTGCTGGAGATACTAAAGTTGCCCTTGATTTATGAGCTTTTTATGTAGCTCTCTACATTGAACTGCAGCTTTCCTTCTTACTCTACTGTCAGCATCATTGTTCTTATCATTAGGGGTGGAAACTGTTTCTGGCAGATTTTCATGAAATTTGGTATATTTTTTTATTAATAATATAATATCCGATGTGTGTCGGGTTATAATTTCTTGGTTAGGTTTTTTAATTTTTACAGAAACAGTTTCTCCTAAATCATTATTTTTTATTTCTTGTACTGTTCCCATGCTGTAAAAGTATGGTTTACAGAATTTTTCTTTAATGGCAACAACATCTCCAACTCCCAGTGAAGTGTGTGGTTTTTTTTATATTTATCTTGCTGGTTAGTGGCAAGATATTGTAGGTTTGCTAAGAATTCATCATAGTACAAATCATTCAAATTAGATTTCACTTTTCTGTATTTTTGAAAAGTCAAATATAACTGATCCTGATCAGGTTCACAAGGAGACCAATCAGGATCATCTGAATGATCTACACCATCATGAAATAAATGAGAAGAAACAACCAGAGCTGGAACCTCATATCCCTTCAGCAATATCTCCGGTGTTATTGCAAATGGGATATTTAGATCCACCTCAGGGTCTCTCAATATTGATTTAAATGCTACTGGCCTTTTATTTATAAGCATGTTTGCTTCCCTAACTAATAAAGAAAACTCATCCTGCTCTAATATATTTTTTCCTATAGCACTATAGATTATATTTTTCACCTGTTTGACTAAAGATTCCACTAAACCTCCTAGAAAGCTTGCTTTACCAGGGTAGGGGGAAAATTCTAAAACCTTTATATTATGGAGAGTTAAATAATTTTTTACCTCTATGTCATTAATAAAATCTTTAATAATTTGCACTGAGCTTACTATACTACTTCCCTGGTCACTAACTATAAGTTGTGGGAATCCAAAGTCAAACACATGAAATTGAAAAGCAGAGATAAAGCATTTATTATCTACATTTTTACATAGAACAAGGTTTACAGCTCTAGTATATGTGCAAGTTATAATTAATATGTAAACCTTCTCTACTACATTATTTATTTTTATATTAAAAGGTCCAATGTGGTCAAGAAATATTTCTCTAAATGGAATTTGAGATGGATTTATTCTATAATCTTTGTAATGGTTCTGATTAATTTTTATGGTTCTGCCATACACTAATTTACATTTTATACAGTTTTTGATATTTTTCTTAACTACTGAATATGCTGTTGGAATATAAAACTCCTTTCTTATTATAGCTAGAAGTTTATAGACACCTGCATGTTTCATTTTTACATGTAATTCTTTAATTATTATATCAGTTAGTGAATGATTTTTATGCAACAATATTGGATTTTTTTTATTAAAATCAGCATCTAAGTTTGCAAATTTACTTTTTACTCTAATTATATTGTTTTTATCAAGAAAAAGATTGAGTTGTGTGACCAAATTTGTTTCATTATTTTTTGGGTTTATTAAATACTGATATGTTTCTGAAAAATTTTCTAGCTGATATTGCCTAAAAATGACATTACAACTTTCTTCATATGAGCATATTGCCTTAGGGTCACAATTGGAAAACAAAGTGGGGTTTTTCTCATGTACTCTAAGCTTCAAATTATGAATAAATTTTCTTACATAGTGTGAAACTTTAAATAGTTTATTCAATGAAGAAAACCTATCTAATTTAAATAAGGGTACATATGAAAAAGTTTGAATATTATAAATATTAAAATCTGTATTATTATTGTTATATAAGGGATTTGGAACAGTGACCTTTAACCTTTCATTATTGTTATTTAATATAGGTCCATTTAAATAAAGTGAATTTTTTAATAAAACCTTATATGAAACACATCGAGTAACATAATCACTAGGATTCTGAGATCCTTCACAATGATGAAAAGTTATCGGGTGTTTTTCACATGCAGTTTCAATAAAATTCAGCTGATTATTTATAATGGTTCCTTTTCTTTCAATTTTGTTTAATTTTTCAATTTTATTTATAATCCAATTCAATGTTACCATTGAATCAGTATATAAATGTAATTTATTTATTTTTAAAGGTGTGAAAGTATTAGTTAAATTGTCAAACATTTCTATTAGACATTGTACTCCAAATGTTACGGCAAATAGCTCTAGAACTGGAATAGATCTGTTAGTATTTTTGTTTGAAATTAATTTATTTTTTGCACATAAAAAATGCAGCTCACTACTATCTTTATTTTGTAAATATAAGACACTACCATAAATGTCTTTACTAGCATCAGTAAATGCTATAATATTATATGAAGAAGCATAATCCCCAATAAATCTTTTTAGTTCAGGTTTTTTGCTTTTATTATATTGTGAGCAAATATTTTTATATTCTTTTAGTAAATTACTATCTAATTTTTTGTCCCAAGTTAAATCTTTGTTATTTTGTAGTTTATGCAAAAATAATTTTGCTCTATTCTTCCCAGGAAGCCCAATATTTAGTGGATCAAATAGACCATTTATAGTAGATAAAATAGATCTCAAAGTGTTTGCTTTTGGATCCATTTCATTATTTTTATTATACAAGGTATCACTATGAGTATCCCACATCATTCCCAATAGTTTTACGTGATTATTTATAGGCTCATCTACATTAGTGTTATTGTCTAACTCACTATAATTTAATTTTTTAAACTCTGGTGAATTACTATGAAATTGTTGCAAATTGAACCCATAATTGTTAAATATTACATGAGACCTATGATAAGCAAGAATAATTTCACTTTCAGAAGATGAAGAATAACCTAAGTTATCCATATAAGACAAGTTATACAACATCTTCCTAAGTTCATATTCAAACTCATCACAAGTATGAACATGCAATATTAATATTATGTAAAGTGCTACCATGAGAATGGAAGGGCTACATCTAATACCAAACGGAAGTCGCATTAATTTATAAGAAACAATACTAAAATCATTTTCTTTTATATTTTTGAACCACAAAAAATGGAATCTTTCAGTATCCTCAAAAGGCAATTTAATATTGAGAAAGGCTCTCTCCAAATCGAATACCAGCAGATACTGATTGAACCTTAGTAATGTTAATGCTATATCTAATCTATTATTTAAATTAGGTCCTGGTAAGCTAACATTATTATGTGATAAATTAGTTTTTTGGGTTTTATCGCATAGGTTCGACAAATATACAATTCTGCATTTTGTTGTTTCTACGTGATCCCTAAATACTGCATTATGAGCTAAAAATGAAACATTATTGTTATTTTTTACTGTATTTATTTCAACAGGTTGAATGATACCTTGGTTAAGTTGGTCAAAAATGACATTATTATATGCTTCTAATTTTAGAGGCTCTTTTTTATATTTTTTAAGTATTGATTTCAATACAGAATTAGCCAAATAAAAATTATTTGGCAAAAATTTTATTAATTTATTATTCCATAAACAAGGCATAATCAACCGACCTGTATCCATATCTACATGTGTATTTGTAATCAAGTATTTAATAAGTTCCATATCTAACTCTGAGAATTTTTTAGGACATTCAAAACTATCGTAATTTAATAAATCATTTAAATTTTTATTTACTAGATCATCATCCAATTCTATGCTAGTATTATTATTTTGAGCTAGAGATGAGATAGAGTAATCCATTTCTAGTCATTCCATCTTATTTTCTATTTTGACATTTTTTGCGAGCAAATCGGCTTGTTCTGTGAATTTCTTTATATACTTCAAATATGGCAAATTTTTTATTAATTTATTCAAGTCCCCAGCTAATAAGATTCCTAAAGAAGTGTAATATAACAATGAACTGTTATTTGTTAACCCAAATGAGCATGCATTTATTGGTAGTATGTGGGCTCCATTCACACCTAATAATATATGGATTTCCTTATTATTCTTATTTCTTAAGTGCTTATCAGCTAAAGGTATTTTATGTTCATCAAATGCTTTTACAATTTGAGGGGAAGGTATATTCACTCTGGTTTGTATTGAAGGGACTACAGCTGCAACAATACTGTTATTTTTATTATTTATTTTTATATCAACTTCTATAATAGAAGTTTTGTAATATTTGCTTTCATTGAAACCCTTTACATTAAGCATTATTTCAGACTGTACAACTTTATATTTAATTTTTTGTGCTACTGTTTGAGATATAAAATTTATTTCAGACCCAGAATCGTATAAAACCCGCAAGTCTTGGTTGTTATTGTTTTTATTTATACAAGTTGTGGTGAAGGTAGGAAGGGTGATGTTTTGAGTGCTGGTTACATTTAAGGAACTTAATAACAAACAATTTGCTACTTGTTCTGAGGATGGGTTATCTACAGGTGTAACATTTAGTTCAACAACATTGGTTGATGTTTCTGCTTGTGCATTATTTTTACTTTTATTGTTTTTTGGTTTTTGTGTTGAATTAGGTCCACTTTGTTTTTTAATACATAAAAATGCTGAGTGCCATGAATTACAATTTCTACATTTATTACTAAATTTGAACTTACAAGTTTCAATTTTATGATTTAAGTACCCACATTTAATACAACCTCCCAATTCTTTAATTTTTTGTAATTTTGATTCAGGTGTTTTGAAAGTTGGGCAACTATACAATTTATGGTCCATACAATCTGATGTTTGTAATGTCTGACAAATGGAACAACCCACCCTTTTTGTTGTTTCAGTGTTTGTTTTTTGTTTTTGATTCACATCAATGTTAGTAGCTAAAGCTACTGTTTTTTCTCAAATTGTGATGTAGTTTTAGTAGTGTATGTATTTGCATTTGTTTTTGTATTTACTAACCCACTCTTACCTATTCTATTATGAACTTCAAATGCATTATTTAAAATTTCATCCAAATTTGGATAAGTATTATTTGTAATATTGATATATTGGGTTTGATATTGTTCTGACAAACTATTCCACAAAAAGTATTGACAAATCACTTTACTAGTTATTTTTAAGCTATCTACTTGACTTTCTATCAATTTGGCATCACTGATCCAAGTATAAAAATCATTGGTTAATTTTAATTTTAAAAGTTTTTCAATAACTGAATATTGTTGTAAAGTTTTATTACTGAAGGCACATTTAAGCAAATTTTTTGCCATATCATAATCCATATCTGCTAAAGGGCTTTTTTGTATTAAAATTTTTGCTGGACCTTTGAGTTGTTTCATTAGACAAGAATGTTTAGCAAATTTATTGTATTTCTCTCTATCCATTATTTCTTCAAAGTTTTTTATGAACCTATCAAAGTCTTCAGGTTTTCCATCAAATTCAGGAAGCTGAAGTTCGGGTCTTTTTAAACCAGAGAAACCAGTTTCAATATGAGCATTATTTGAGGAAATATTTTGCATAGGGGTTATTTTATTTTCAAGTTCACTTATCAAAGATGAAATGCCAAAGGCGTAAAATTCATTTTTTTCACAAATTTTATCTGCGCTTTCAAATGTGAATTCCTCGCAGTCAGCAAATTTATTTATTATATCATTATCTAACTCTGTAATTTCAACTAGGTTTGTTTTTAATCTATCTATTAAACCCTTTATTTCATCATGTGTATATAAAGTTATACTAGCTAGAATTTTATTAACTAATTTGGTAATAATGGACCTCTTGGTTCCTCGTCTTTTAACGAGAGTCAAAACTTGTTGAAATAATGAGGTTGGGCTTGCCCCGTCACTAATTATTTCTTCAACAAATTTTAATTCTATATTTGGGTCCACTACATCCATATTGAAAAATAATCTTTTTGGTTTTATATGCTTAATAGGTAGTAATATTTATAATAAATATACACAGTATTATTATACAGTACATAAGTATACCTACTAAATATACAGTATATATATTTTATTTATTTATTTATTTTATATATTTATTTGTTTTTTATATATTGTCAGTCTCGATAGGCCTATGTGGCTTCAACTTATCTATTTTATACACTATACAGTACATAAGTTATGTACCGTATATTTTTTTGTTATAATATGTTGTCAGTCTCGATAGGCCTATGTGGGTTTCTTATTTTTTATTTATTAATAAATATACTGTTTTTTTTTGTGCCTATATTTTCTATACAGGCTTTTTTCTTTCAGACCCTAATTTATTATTATTTTACCCTATGTGGCTTCAAACTGTCTTATTTTTTCTTATATTCAATACCTATAACTTTTGTCTCAATAGGCCTATGTGGTTTCACAAGGCCAAATATTTTTTTTTAAGGCCAAACACACCAGAATGAGGAGGGAATATCAGCTGTAGAGGAAATTCAAGAGAAAGTAATCCTGTCGACTGCGCCATTCACAGAAAAATATATGAATGCCATAATTATATGAAGAAAGAATAAAAAGAGGGATTTTTCAAAAATAGTCGATTTTAAATTTTTACTATAAAAAACTTTACAACTATTTATAGGGGGTATTATTAATCATTAAAATCTATTAAAAAAAATCCTCTTTATAGCTGATCTTCTTTCCTCTTCTGTGATACAACCATTACCAGTTGATGTATTAGTGGAAGTTGAGCTAGCAAGACACCCAATCTGTAAGGATGGGATCTTATAAGCTCCTATTTTATTTTTATTTTCTATTATTTATTATTATTATTATTATTATTATTATTATTATTATTATTATTATTATTATTATTATTATTATTATTATTATTATTATTATTATTATTATTAAATTTTCTTCATTCAGTAGCCTATATCAAAATATGAAATTTGACTTTTTACTTTAAACTGAATTTTATTTTTAATTTAACTTTTGAATAGTCAACTCTACAGTAATGATTCACTTTAAATTTAAAGATTTAGGTTAGCTTCTCTATTGAATTCTACCATATAAAGTATGGTGGGCAAGAACTAAAATCAAACTATCAGCTATACAGAATGAGCTTAGTTTTGATGCTTACCCTATTTATGAAAAAAAGTTCCTCCAATATGATAAATCTCTCCTCATCTGGGGGTGAAAGGCCTCTTCTACTATTTTAGCCTATGCTGCTAACTTCTTCAGGCCTAGGTATGGTGGCCTAGGCCACTTAGTTATATGTTAAAAAAAATATATAAAAATTAGTTATTTATTATTAATATTTTCTTTTTTATTCTTTGGCCATTTGAAGTATTATGTTTGATCTTTTTTTTATATATAGTATTTGTTATTATGCCAGTTGTGGCAGAACTAGAAACATAGTTCTAGCTCCAGAGAAATGTATTTTAGGTCTGCCTTTTTCTCATTGCTCAAATGTTGCAAGAGATTAGGGTTGGGGCTTTTGCTATTCGTCAAAAAATCAAAAGTCATAACAATAGAATCTTTGACGTCATGGCAAATTCCAAATACATTTTTAGGGTGCATTCAAACCAAGCTCATGTTGTATTTTAGTTAATTTTTTTTTTTAAAAATTTATTTTTATTATTCAAATAAGGATTCAAAAATCAATTTTATATTTAAATATAGACAAAAAAAAAAAAAAAAAAAAAATATATATATATATATATATATATATATATATATATATATATATATATATATATATATATATATATATATATATATATATATATATATATATATATATAGTATATAAAGAAAATAAAATAATATACATTGTATAAGGTACATAATATACATTATACAATGTATATTTTTTAACACTGGGAGGAGGCCAAAATTAAATTCTATTAAGAATTTAATTTTGATGAATATGTAAACTAAATTTGGAAACCAAATTTATTTTACATTGTTTTTATTCAAATAAATATCATGTCCCTGTTAACCTAACGTATTCTGGTTTCATTTATATCTTTATTTTTGTGTGTTTCTCTATATTGGAAAAAGCCATTCATTATTCTAAAGTTAATCCTGACACACCTATCTATCAATCGCTCACCTTCCAAATTTCTCACTTCCTCTCCAAAAGGTCCAATGAACTCTCTCTCTCTCTCTCTCTCTCTCTCTCTCTCTCTCTCTCTCTCTCTCTCTCTCTCTCTCTCTCTCTCTCTCTCTCTCTCTCTTCTCTCTCTCTCTCTCTCTCTCTCTCTCTCTCTCAAAAAAATCTCTCTCTCTCTCTCTCTCTCTCTCTCTCTCTCTCTCTCTCTCTCTCTCTTCATACTCTTACATTAAAATCTCACATCATTAAAGTCACCACGTTTTCATCTGTTTCATACAGCTCTTACAGTTTTTCCATGAAGGTATCCTTCTCTTCCTGTGTACATCCCTGCTGCGGAGCGTACACCTGAAAGATTCTATATTTTTTGCTTCCCAGCTTCAGTGTACACACCATCAATCTCTCATTAATCAGCCGAACCTCTTGTATGCAAGGAGACAACCTCGGTCCCATGATAATTGCAACTCCATGTCTGCATCCTCTTCCCACCTCCCCCGAGAACATCAAAACATAACCATCTCCCAAATCTCTTCCACTTTCACCACCCCCTATTCTCGTCTCCGCCATACCCATGACATCTATATTTCTCTTCCTAATCACCTTCAAAATCTTCTCCTCCTTATCTCTATAAGTAGTTATACTTAAGCTACTCAGTTTAAGTGCGGTCAAATTCGTGTTCCGTTTTCGTTTAAAGGGTAGTCGTCTTTGAATCAGTCCTGTTTCCGAGGCTACATATGGAGAACTGCAAGCCAAAGTTTTTTACCCCATCGGCTTGCAAGGCTGTCTGTAAACCCCCTCCTTTTTCAGGGCTTGGGACAGGCATGGGTTGATGGATGA
>JABUQX010114194.1:0-5000 GCA_015478945.1 Trachelipus rathkii | reverse complement strand
ATCATATCAGATATATATATATATATATATATATATATTATATATATATATATATATATTATATAAGCAAAACCAAAATGTAAATTCGGGTATTAACATTTTAATATTGTTTTACAAACATAAAATTGCTTTCAGGCTCCTCACATAAAAAAAAAATCCACGCTACGCCACTGCAAAGCAATACAATTAAGTTTACTGAAAACAATCGGTTTGTAGAAGGAACCTTAGAAATCCAATTCGGAGAGCGACTCAATGGACTTGTTTTATAAAATAACACACAGAGAAATTAGTCTCACTCAATTAAGGGCTTGGTAAAATTTGCTAATTTAAACAAAATATTATTATGTTAAATGCGTGACTAAAACAGCTGTATTGAGTGATGGGAAGAGTGGGAAGATATAATTAAATATGAAGTATTATTTCAAAGTCAGGTTTTGTATTAAAACTTTAAACATAAATTATCTATCCAAATATTACTAAAGAAATATTTATTATCAGTAATCTAACAATTAATTATTATTATTATTAATATTATTATTATTATTATTATTATTATTATTATTATTATTATTATTATTATTATTATTATTATTATTATTATTATTATATTATTATTATTATTATTATTATTATTATTATTATAAGAGAAAGTGAATTATCATTATTTTTCAATGAAAGTGGAATCATTATCATTACTATCAATGAAAACGAAAGTCTATCTCATGACTTCTATTAGGTATGATCGATACAATTAATATCGATAATTGACGGTAATTTTCAATAATAATTATGCCTAGGCGATTAATCGACATTTTATCTATATAATCGGGATATAATCGAAACCCAAAGTTTTCCCTTTTTCCGTGTGATTTCAATGGAGGATGAATTTTTTAATGTAAGGTTTAAAAAAAAAAAGCAAACAAAAAATGTGTAAACTAAAAATATGTTGTTTATTAGGCAAGGTACTCGTTGATCACGTTTGTAATTTTTCTTTCAATAGTTAATATAATAAGAGAACAGAATAAGAATTTTAAAGGCAAGTCCGAAATCTAAGTCGTAATTTCATTCACGACTTCTATCGTTGTTCCAAAGAGGGCTGTTATAGGGAGAGAAATATCAATTACAAATCTCGTAGAAAATCATTTCTGACTAGCAATTTTCAAGATGTTCAAGACAATAGTGAAGTCTTGAAAATCGTGGGAGTCGAAGACAAATGATTTGAGAACCCTATAAAAATCCGAATTTTACAACAGTTTTGTAATCGTACTCACGAGTATCTTGCAAATAATCTAACGATTATTTCCAATATATAGAAGCTCTTAAAATAGTTGAAAGACCGATTTATCAGAAATTAGTCTGAATTACTAACTAAGCTGAAAATAATAAAGGTTAAGCTAGGTGAAAAAAGGTAGAGAATTCTATCCCTGGAATAAACGAGGACAAAAAAAATATTCCTAGCTAATCAGCCCGGGCCTCGTTTCTAATATAATATCGCCTTCTAATAAGAATAATAATAATAAAAAAACACAATGATCACGAAAAAATATAAACACTTTCAGTCCTTTTTGCAACAAAAAAATCAAAAGAACCTTACTGTAACGAGCTAATCTTCAGAAAAGCACTAATCCTAAAGGGGAGGTTTTCATTATAAGAACAAAAGCGCTCAAAAAATATTTTCTATTTTAAATTGCCTTTAGTAACTGGTAGCTTCTCGACGTTCTCTGTAGAATCGAACATGTCGGAATACAAAGCAAATGTGAGAGCTAAAATAGTTGTTCACAGGAAATACCTATGATAAGGAATGAGCTATGAAGCCCGACAACTGCTTTTATAACTCCGATGATGCAGGCAAAAGCGGTTGACAATAAGCCAAAAGAACTAATTACAATTTATTCATTAAACTATGAATAAACTATAAGATATGACTTTAAAGGTTGTGTAATATAATTGCTAATTTTTTACAATAAAAATAAAACACGTAAAAATCACAACGATTGAATAAATGGATGTAACTATTCCAAAAGTGTTCAATGAAAACTTTTCACAAGCTATGTACATGATATTATTTACCTCCATAGAAAATTAAATGAACAAATTTACTAATAACTGGTTAATAGTATAGCAATTAGATATGCATTAACGGAATCTGTGTGAAATTCTGAACCAAACAGTACAAATATTAACTCTGCACTCAAAATAGTTACTGAAAAAAGTTGAATTCAAAGATTCGCCAAAAAAAAGTGAACTTTGACCTCTCGTCACAGTTCAAAGGGGTCGATTTGAACTATGAAACCAATATAGAAATAAAGAATGTATTTTTTGTGTGTGTGTTTCCAGAGATATATAATTTGTGTAAACACTCCAAATAATTAAAAAGATGTAACAGTTTAATCGAAACTGATAAAAGAAGTTCACAAGAAATACCGGTAAAAATACTTCTTCCAGCTTACAAA
Source organism: Trachelipus rathkii (assembly GCA_015478945.1). Classification (NCBI taxonomy): domain Eukaryota; kingdom Metazoa; phylum Arthropoda; class Malacostraca; order Isopoda; family Trachelipodidae; genus Trachelipus; species Trachelipus rathkii. The sequence continues at coordinate 2,547 of JABUQX010114194.1, read as the reverse complement.
ATTTTAAATGTTAAAAAATCAAAAACTTAGATATACTAGAACTATAAAATTAATACAAAATCTAAATTATAACAATAATAAACGTATATGCAAAGTTCCGGAATCTAAATTGATCCCGAAATGACAAAACTGAAATTCGATATTTCATGAATATTCAACTAGTTTCGATATAATCACGATTATATATAAATTATATATATATAATAGCTATATAATATATATATATATATATATATATAATACTATATATATATATATATATATAATATATATAGTATATATAGTTATATATAGATATATATATATATATATATTATATATAATAATATATATAGTATATATATATATTATATATACAGTATAATATCTGAGTACCAGTTAGTAATATTATAGATATATATATATAAGCAATCAAAAGTTAGGCAGGGAAGTGGGTTAAGGGGAAAATTATGTTTAAGGGTATATATATAATATATATATATAATATATATATATATATATATATATATATATATAATATTATATATATATATATATATATATAATATATAGTATATATATTATCGTCTTCATTCGGGAAGGCCTACACTACAGCCTGTAAGCGGAGACAGCATCGATTTCCAAGCAATCCTTTCCAAAAGTACACCATCCTCCATAAGCTGACGTAGTCCATGTCTTCTCAGGGCTCTCTCCACACAATCTTTCCATCTTCCACTCGGTCTTCCTCTCGGCCTTACTCCCTGCCACTCTCCAACCTCCACCTCCTACTCGCAAACTCGTTCTTCCCGGCATCCTTACTATTATAGCCCCCACAGTCTCAGTCTCGCTGAACCTATCCTGATCAAACATGGCAACCACACTAACTCTCTCCCTAACCCACTCGTTTCTCACTCTCTCGTCTCGTCTTTCCCACTATCGTCTTCAACACCTTCATTTCAGCAGCTTCGATCCTTTTTCCTCCCTTGTTGTAATGGTCCATGTTTCTGATCCATATGTGAATGTGGCTACCAGTATGCTATCAGATATTATCTTTGTCACTTTTATATCCATCACCCGACCTTTCATAATTGTTCTTCCGTATTTTTCCATTCCTGCCTCCACTTACCGTACACATCCTCCCTTGCTTGCAAATTACGACAACACCCACGTGCACAACTATCCTCATTCTAAAACAATCTTCATCATCAGATGCATGCTTCTCACTTCTTCCTCAATCCTCCCTCCACCCACTCTCTCATTATCAATGTCTTTTCCGTATTCATCTGTAAACCAACCTCCCTCAAATTTCTTGAAAAACTTTCCATAAGTCCTTTCATTACCCCTGCCGCTCCACTCCAACATGCCAATTCGTCTGCGTACACCATTATATCACCATCCAGATTCGGAAATTCCTCTTTAACCTTTCTGATTACTACGTCCAAGCAAGCTATAAAGAGTAGGGGAGACAGGGCACTGCCCTATCTCACTCCCATCCCCACCTCAAACCATTTCTCATTTTTACATCCAGTTCTCACTTTAGAATCACAAACGCTATACCAACTTTTTATTGCTCTCCTCAGTCTTTCCTCCACTCCGTACACCTTTCCCAACATCCTCCAAAGTCTGGCTCTAGGAACCTAGTCAAATGCATTTCTTAAGTCCAAGAAGATGCTGTTTTATTAAATTTCCAACTCTTCTTCAACACTATTCTTAAAGCAAACAACAGGTCCGAAGTACTTTTGCCTTCCTGTACCCATATTGTTCCTCTCCCAGCTGTATCTCTATCACTCTTCTTAATCTTCTTTCTAAAATTCTTTCGTACACTTTCGATATGTGATCCAATAAAGCTATTCCCCTATAGTTTCCACACTCTTACACTCTCCGGTATCTCCTTTCCCTTATAAATGGGCAAAACAACTATTCTCCGCCACATACCTACCGGTAGCTACACCCTCCATCCAACATTTATTAAGAAGTTCCAATATTTTCTTTTTCAATTCTTCTCCTCCTTCCCTTATCAACTCTATCGAAATTTCATCTTCGCCCGGCGCTTTTCCTTTCTTCAATTTTGATAAAGTCTCCTCATATTCTCCCATCGTTATCGGATTCACCCCCACCATCTCCTCTCTCACATATTGCTCCTCATCCACATTCCTCCCTTCTTCTACATTTAGGAGTTCTCCAAAATATTCAGTCCATCTCTGATTTACCTCTTTCTGTGATGTAAGTACCTCTCCCACCTTATTTTTGACACTATAAAGCTTCTTTGATATTTTATACGTTTTTGATAGCTTGAAAATCTACTTCTTTTCTCCCTCTGCATCACTCTCCCAGTTCTTCTGCTATCCTTTCGCCACCAGCCTTTTTGCCTCCCTCTTCACTCTCTCTGCTCTGTTTCTTGTTATCACATATTCAGCTATTTCTCTGTTCTGCTCTTCCCCTCAACCACCTTCTCATTTTCACCCACTTCTCTCTTCACATCTTCATTCCACCACATAGTGTTTTCTTCCTCGTTCCTCCCATTCCACCTCACTCCCAGCTTTCTTCCGTGTATATCTCTTCTTCCTG
>JABUQX010114193.1:32500-34513 GCA_015478945.1 Trachelipus rathkii | reverse complement strand
CGTATAATGTGTTCTTTTAGATAGTTATAGCACGGGTGGGTAGGTTCAAGAGTCTTAGCGTAGAATTGTGTTACTATCATATCCAGATGATCCTGAATGGAACAATGCCTCTGCCTTCTTCGTGCAGGTTAAATAGGGTGCTTTGTATGCAACCTGTGATTGTTCGAAGTGCAGTATTTTGTTTAATTTGTAATTCAATTCTGTTAGTAGATGAGGCTAAAATTTACCAGACTGTTGATCCATATTTGATTGTAGTTCTTGGAAATTGTTTGAATGTAGTTGACAGTGTAGTCGTTTCATTGCTGAAGCTGTGTAGAGATAGAGTTCGTAGAACATTTAATTTTTTGTTTGCTGTTTGCTGTTTTATGGTGAGATGAGATTGGAGATTCAAAGCCATGAGTTAATTTGTGAAGTTAGATCCGGAGTATAATTTTTTTTTTTGTTGGCGAATGATATTTTTTGCTTTATTGGGGTTAAAGGTGTTAATGAAGGATAAAGTGTTTTGTGCTTTGATATGTAGTAAAGATTGGAGGTTTTTTGGCTACTTTGTTAAAATTATCTATGGCTTTATGTAGAGAATGGGAATTATTAATTTCTAATAGAGGGAGGTGTGTATTGGGTGAATTTCCTCCAGTTTGCTTTTTTGTAGTTTGTAAAGGTTGAAGTTATTTTGGGGTTGAATATTTTTTATTGTTTTATATAATACATTTGTCGCTGGGTCTAATGGGAGATAAATTTATGTATTCCATGTAGTGTTGGTAAAGAGAGATGGAGAGGAGAAAGTGATGTCAGGAGACGTCCTAGTTTGCTATTTGTTTGGGAGGAATTCGTGGAAGGTTGTTGTAGTTTAGTATATATATAGAGATATAGTATAAATATATATATATATATATATATATATATATATATATATATATATATATATATATATATACTTCTGCCCCTGGCCCACCTCAATTGGAGGGCCACACTGCTTCCAGGAAGCTGGCCACCGCTCTTGGGCGGTTCCACAGGTCGAGAAGTCGGCTCGGAGGGCGTCGAGAGCGGAGCACCCCAGAAGGAGGTGCTCTCTTGTGTCCTGGGAAATGTGACATCTGGTGCAGGTGGGGGAGGTAACATTGTCTAGTGAAGGGGACAGCATTACATGGGTTTGACGGCCAAAGATTTTGTGATCATGTGGAGAGCCCAGGCAGGTGATGTATAATTTAGATATTGTCTGTATATGATTGTGATGGTTTCCTTATGCTAGCCAAAATTATTGCCAGTTCGAGTTTTCAGTGCATTTAGTTTATATATATATATATATATATATATATATATATATAGAATATATATATATATATATATATATATATATATATATATATATATATATATATATATATATATATATATATATATATATATATATATATATATATATATATATATATATATATATATATATATATAATCACTCCACCTCAATAGCCCTGACTAATATCACACAAAACATCGTAAACGGTCTAAATAAAATTCCTTCCCACAGAACAATACTCCTGGCTATAGACATTAGTAAAGCCTTTGACACAATACCCAGACACATTCTCATCCAAAAAATTCTAAATTCTCCCTTCCATAACAATTACAAAAAATGGCTATCTAATTTTATATCTGGACGCACAGCTCAAGTATCCAGCAAGCACCAAAACTCAAAAACGGTAAAATTAAGAAATGGAGTCCCTCAAGGAGCCATCCTATCTCCATTCCTGTTCAACCTCTTTACAGCTGATATCCCTACCCCCCAAACTCCCAATTCAAAAATAATAACCTACGCAGATGACATAACTATAACCATATCAGACCCCTCAGTACCCACTGCCACAAATCTTGCTCAGACTTACCTAAATCTTCTAGAAACTTGGTTATCATCCAACAGAATGTCGGCCTCTGCCGAGAAATCATCTATAACCTTGATCACCACAGACAGACACCAATCATCCCTCCACCCACAAGTAACCTTAAACAACTCCA
>JABUQX010114193.1:20000-22500 GCA_015478945.1 Trachelipus rathkii | reverse complement strand
GCATGTTCCGTGACATTATAGCTACTGTTAGTAGATTTTTGTGTAACCAATACAGGTTCAGGCGAATAACACCTCGTGCAAGCGCGTTCCGGTGGGCAGAAGACCACTCGACCAAAGCTTTCGCTTTATATTTTCTAAGTTGCCCTCGCTAAGCATTCGTCCAGCATTATTGCTTAATAAGGCCCCGCCAAGCCCTTGTTGGAGAGCCAGGATAATAATCAGTGATGAGCCGACCTGTCGAATGGCATCCGGAGGTACCTGAACAGCCTCGAAAAGAAGAGGTGAGCCCATTTTGATTTCTCTGTCAACGATTTCGTGCCAAAAAGCCCTACGGGGGAAAGAAGGATCCAAATAGTATGATCAGTTCTACGAGATGGAGCAGCAAAGAATAGTTACACAGCGGATACCATTGTGCTTTAGAATAATGGGGCTTCAAGCGCTCGGAGAGTGCAGTGCGAATATGAAAAATAACATGAGTGGTCTTTGTTAATATAATAGAATTTAAAAAAGGCTAATCATTGTAGCCATAATTCTGTAGTAAAAAATTGAAGCATAAGGGGAGGTATGAGAGTTGTAGTTTTCAGAAAGACAGGACCACCCACACCTGTCCCTTGCTTAGACCGTCAGTAAACACTGGAGTAAAATCCATCGTAAACTGCGGAATGAAACAGGAATGATGCCTTTAACAAGGACCAGGTGGCTAGATTTAGAGAAAAAGTTAGGGACCAGTAAATGGGGGCAGCAAGGAGTTAGCCAAGTGTTATAACCTCTCATAAGAAAACGGAAGCACCTTTTGCAAAGGATGTTGAGTAAGTTAAGAATGTTAAAATTGTGTTTGCAGATGCCAGTAAAGGAGATTCTGAAGTATCTCTTGCCAGAATCGTGTTAGACAGATGGTATGGGTTTGAAATTGAGAATAACTGTGCAGCATAATGTATTCCCTCGAAGAGAGGATTCGCATCCACATCGATTCAAACTAACAAGTACCCGGTATGATCAGAAGCTCCAGTGGAGATAGGACTCGCCTCATTTTGATGGGAATCTAAACACTGTAGTAGAATTGGTGCCAGACTGACCATATACTACGCAGCCAAGCTCCAGCTCCATACGGATTAGGGCGGTATGTGGAGACGTAAAGGACTGCGTTATCACTCCAGATTTGACGCGAGATGACATAATAAGATCAAGCACAGCGATATAAGTCGTTTTCAGTAGTTTAATGTGCTGCCTGCACATGTTAGGTGCGTCTCAGAATGTAGTCCTAGACATTTGACTCGTAAGTAAGAATGGCGTAAACCATATAAGGTTAGGTTCGCGGAGGAAGGTGCAGGTCTTTCAACTCCTTTTTTCCTAATGTACTGCTGAGTTTGCGTGGGTGAGAAATGGAAAGCCTATAGGAATACCCCATTTGTTGAAAGATTCTCAATATTAGTTTGAATTGCCTTCAAGAATATGACAGCGCTAAGCATCCCGGCAATATATATCGCCAGACTCATCAACATAGGGAAAAAATGACAGTGGTGAGGCATGAATTAAAGAACCTGTCATTAAATCGCAGAGCAAGATAGAAACTTAGAACACTTAGAACACTTGCCCTGGGAACGCCTTCATCCAGAATAAAGTACGTATAGAACAGAAGAGCCACAAACTGGAATGGTCGTCTGACAAGTAAGCCATAATAAAGAGAGGCGAGCTGTCCCGCAGATCTATTAGTGAGTTTAGGAGAATCCCAGTTCTCCACGTTGTGTCATAAGCCTTCAGCCGTCAAAAAAACAAAAAATAAAAAACAAGAAACCATTCCACAGTTGAGAAGCTTCCCGGATGTCCTATCCAGTTTAACAAGGGTCGGTGATCCGAACGATTGTGCGAAACAACATGGAAGTTTGGAAATAGCCGGCGACGGCCTCCAGACAATAAGGAGAAGGCGCCGAAAATCATTCTAAACCATTAATCTTTTAAGCTATGACAGTCGTGAAATTTGGGCTATGGTTGTCGCCAACTGGAGTTTCCCAGTTTGGGATAAGGAATACAAAAAATGTAGTCCAAATAGTCATGGAAATCAGGAGCATCCAGATTCTTTTATACAGATCCAGCAAGAACACTGAAGCAGAGGGTGAAATGACGGAGCATTATATACGAAATTAAATCTGGCCAAGGCATCGTTCTTTCTGTTCGCCAGTCAGTTGTACGCTGCAAGTGTAAAAAAACAGTTATAAGTATAATTATTCCCCTTTTGCTGTGAAAGTCAGCGGGCAGCTGTTAATTATCAAATTTTGAAAGACCAGGATAGCGAAAGGAACTAAGCATGCTAGCAAAACTAAAACCGTAATGATTGGCAAACAGCTGCAGGAGCAGAGATTGTATCGGTTATATCAGGCCCCATAACGGAGGACTGTGGATGAAGAGTTGTTGGAGCGGCTCAATATTTTCTGTGAACTTCCACTCAGAAGAAATGAGTTTTATAGTGATAACGAGTATAAGTCGAAGTATTGTACGGTTT
>JABUQX010114193.1:5000-10000 GCA_015478945.1 Trachelipus rathkii | reverse complement strand
AGTTACAAAAAAGAAGAAAATTCATGCGCCCATATTGACTAGCCAACGTTAATAACTTAATAATGGAAATATGGCTTAATGATTTTCGATAGAGACCAGCGATAAGCTATTCTAATTCTTTTGTTCTTTATGACTGTTTCAACTTTGGTTTTCTGACTAAAGTACTAATTTCTGGAGCACATCCTCTCTCTCTCTCTCTCTCACACTCTCTCTCTCTCTCTCTCTCTCTCTCTTCTTCTCTTCTCTCTCTCTCTCTCTCTTCTCCCTTCCTCCCTCCTCTCTCTCTCTCTCTCTCTCTCTCTTATTATTACTTTCAGCCATCTAATCGCTTTTAATTTCAGTTATTACTCTTCTCTCTCTCTACTCTCTCTCTCTCTCTCTCTACTCTCTCTCTCTCTCTCTCTCCTCTCTCTCTCTCTCTCTCTCTCTCTCATACTCTCCCTCTAGCTCTAAATTCTTCAAAAAATAAACATCCCTTTATATTTGCTGTTTCAAAGATCATCCTCCTAACCATTAACTCGACTCTTTAAACTTCTTCTCTCTTCTCTCAGAGTCTTCAATAGACTCATCTTTCTCCTTTTCTGTTACCATGCATCGTCTTCTTCAAATTTTCAATCGTTTAGATTTTTTTAACACTATCCAACTCTTCCTAAATCTTTTTTTCTTCACATATCTTGACGCCATTGTCTAAATCATGCAAACCCCTGCTTTATAGGTTCTTCTTCTTTCTTCTTCGTCTTTCTTTCTTCTTCTTCTTCTTCTTTCTTCTCTTCTTCTTCTTCTTCTTTCTTCTTCTTCTTCTATCTTCTTCTTCTTCTCTTCTTCTTACTTCTCTCTTCTCTTCTTCTTCTTCTTCTTCTTCTTCTTCTTCTTCTTCTTCTTCTTCTTCTTCTTCTTCTTCTTCTTCTTCTTCTTCTTCTTCTTCTTCTTCTTCTTCTTCTCTTCTTCTCTTCTTCTTCTTCTTTCTCTTCTTCTCTTCTTCTTCTTCTCTTCTTCTTCTTCTCTTCAGCCTTGACCCCCTTTCATCTTCTTGTTCTTCTTCAGACCTTTCTTCTTGAAGACAATCTCATTCTTCTGACTCATAAATTCTCACCTTTAGCTCTGCCCATTTATATGCGATTACATCTCCTTTATAATTTAATTAAACTTTTTCATATCTACTTTTCATTCTGCACGAGTAAAATGAAAAATAATAAAATAATAATAATAATAATAATATAATAAATAATAATAATAATAATAATAATAATAATAATAATAATTAATAATAATAATAATAATAATAATAAAATAATAATAATAATAATAATAATAATAATAATCATAAAATAATAAATAATAATAATAATAATAAAAAATAATAATAATAATAATAATAATAATAATTTAATAATAATAAAAAATAATAATAATAATAATAATAATAATAAGAATAATAATAATAATAATAAAATAATAATAATAATAATAATAAAAATAATAGTAATAAATAATAATAAAATAATAATAATAAGAATAAATAAATAATAATAATAAGTAATAATAATAATAATAAATAATAATAATAATAATAATATATAATAAAAAATAACAATAATAATAATAATAAAATAATAATAATAAAATAATAAAATAATAATAATAATAATAATAATAATAATAATAATAATAATAATAATAATAATAATAATAATAATAATAATAATAATAATAATAATAATAAAAATCTTAATGGAAGAATAAAACTGTAATTTCATGGGTTAAAAAAGGATGATATAATTTAAAAGAAAAATATGAAATTTGGAATTAATTATTTTTATTATATTATTATTATTATTATACTATTTTATAATATTATATTATATATTATTATTATTATTATAATTATTATTATTATATTGTTATTGTTTTATTATATTATTATTATAATATTATTATTAATTATTATTTAAATTTTATTTTATTTTAATATTATTATTGTATTTCCTTAGATTCTAACTAAAGAAGCATAAGTTTGATTACAAAAAATATTTTTAGTAAAAATTTTATTTAATAAGTGTTATCACAATTTATATATATATATAAATATATAAATTATATATATAATATATATAATAAAATATATATATTATATATATATATATATAATACTATATATACCGTATATAATATATATATAATAATAATAATATATATATATATATATATATATATATATATATAATATATATATATATATATATAATATATATAATTATATATATATATAAATAGATATATTTAAATATATATATGATATATATATATATGTGCGATGTGTATATACAAAAATGCAATAAATAAAAATAAATACAATAAATACGAAATAGTATATATATATATATATATATACCGTATATTATATTATATATATATATATATATAATATATGATAATATATATATAATATATATAAAAATATATATATATAATATAAATATAATATAATATATATATAATATATACAGTAGTAAGGTATTACCGAAGATTTATTATTTCTTCATTATATTAAATGCCAAAAGTAAAGTAAATATATTGGAGAGTGTTTAAAACCTCAATTTTTCAAATGAAAACCCAAAAATAGTAGGTTATGAAAATCGACCAATGCTCAAATATGGGGTCAAATATAGAAAATCTTCCTAAACACTTTTTAGATATAGTCCAATCTTTGTATATTTCAAGTTGAAGTCATTTCCAAAAAATAGTGGAGTTCAACAAAATGCAAAAACAGAGTTTGAAAAATTAAAATTACCAAAGGCAGTGACTACAGAAAAACAGATAAAACACTCGAAAACGACGTTTAGACGTCGAAAAAGCTGGACAGTGGGTTATAGTAAAATCGGCTGAAAATTGCCGAAGGATTCCATTTTTAGGGTGAAAATTGCGTCAGCCCGAAGCAAAAAATGCGCCAACCCCTTCAATAAGCGTTTGCGACATTGATTGATGCCTTTTAACTTCTTCCAACAAGTTATCATCACCAGCAGCGTGAAGCTTGCATCCTCGATCTTCCTTAGGAGACGTTCGCAACCCCTTGGTGCCCAAGCAGTGTGCCACAAGCTAATTGGAGAAGAAAAGCTCTACAGACCAATACAGAAGGACGTCACACTACCCCATACATGAATTATTTAAAAGTTGCCGCGGCGAATCTCGCCGAATTATCGCAAACACGTTAATCAATACTTCACTTATACCTTCCCTCTATCAACTATAAAAACTCCCATTTCTCTGAGTGGAAAGTCCACAGAAAATATCTCGCCGCTCAACAAACCTCTTCATCCACAGTCTTGTTATGGCGCTGATATAACCATACATCTCTGCTCCTGCAGCTGTGCAAATGCAGTTAGCTTTTTAGTTTTGCTAGCACTCTATTTTCTTTCCGCTATCCGGGTCTATTCAAGAAATTGATTAATAACACTGCACCGCCTGACCTTCAACAGCAAAAGGCTGAATATCATGACTTAAACGTCTTTTACACTTGCAGAGACAAAACTCACTGAGCGAACAGAAAAACGATGCCCTGGCCCAGCATTTAATTTCGTATATAATGTGCTCCGTCATATTCCACCCCCTCTGCTTCAGTGTTCTTGCTGGATCTGTAGAAAAAGATCGATTAGAATCCTCTTTATCATGCTATTTGGACTACAATTTTTTGTAATCCTATCCCCAAACCTGGGAAAACATCCAAAGTTGCGGAACAACCAAAGCCCAATTTCACCACCTGTCATACTTAAAAAATTAAAGGCAGAAAATGATTTCAGCGCCCCCTTCTCCCGGTTCTGGAGCCGTCGCCACCTATTTCAAACTTCCAGTGGTTCCACAAAAATCGTTTCGATCACCGACCCCTTGTTAAAACGATCAGGACATCCGAAGCCTTCTCAAACTGTGGAATGTTCGTGTTTATTTTTTGTTTGTGACCTGAAAATGTTATGACACAACGTGAGAACGGATTCTCCTTAAACTCCACTCGCTCAGTTTCCGAGGACAGCTCCCTCTCTTATTAAATGCCTTCGTCAGACATAGCAACCATCCAGTTTGGGCTCTTCTGCTTCATCACGCTACTTAATTCTGAGAAGCGGTCCCCAGGCAGTTTCTAAGGTTCTTAAGTTCTATTTGCTCTCGGATTTAATGACATCTTATTCCATCCTCCACCACTGTCAATTTTTATCCCTATTGATGATCTAGCGCATATACATTGCCGATGCCTTAGCTGTCATTCTGAAAGGCAACCTCAAACTAAAACTATGCAGAATATTTCACAATGCGGGTAATTCTATGGTCTTCCATTTCTCACCCCAACCAAACCTCAGCATACCATTAGAAAAAAAGGAGTGAAAAGGGAACCTGCCACCTTCCTCCCGCGCCGAACCTAACCTAGAGGTTTACCCATTCCTATAAACTTCACGAGTCAAATGTCTAGACTCATTCTAGACGATCCACCTAACATGCACAGCCAACATAAAACGAAACATACTGAAAACACTTAATCATCGCGGCTTGATCATTATTGTCACTCGCCTCAAAAATCCTGATGATAATCGCAATCCCTTTTACTCTCCACACCGCCCTAATCCGCATCGAAGCTGACTATGCTGCGTAGTATATGGGCAGGCCTCCCCAACTCTACTACAACTGTTAGATCCCATCCAAAATGAGCGATCCGAATCTCCACCGGAGCCTTCTGATTGCACCCCGGGTAAGCCTGTGTAGTTGAATCCGATGTGATGCAACTCTCTCTTCGAAGAGAATACATTATGGCCACAAAGTTATCTTCAATTTCAAACCCAATACCATCTGCTCTAACACCGATTCTGCAAGATATACCTCAAGAATCCTCCTTACTGCGCCATCTGCAAACACAATTATAACATCCTTAACTAACTCAACATCCCTTGCAAAAGCGTGCTTCCGTTTCTTATGACGAAAGTATACACCCTTGCTTACTCCTTGCTCCCACATTTACC
>JABUQX010114192.1:10000-12500 GCA_015478945.1 Trachelipus rathkii | reverse complement strand
GATCTGGTATTCGATTAGTGAATTCATAAGGACATGTATCCTATGGCTAAAACGTTAGTAAAGGCAGAGTGAAGCAACAGTTTGACCTGCAGAAAGATGCTGGAGAAAGTTAGTTAGAACGAGAGAGTAATAACTCGGAAAATCTTTAGAATTCACCTTCCCCATGAGAGCTATGCCAGTGTGAAACCACCCCAGATACTGAGAGGAAAGCCTCCCTTTACAAGAGAAAGCAGCGTGGACGGGGTTTGAAAAAAAGTTCTGTAGCACACCAAAAACACACCAACCTCTTAGAAGAATGTCTAGTAGAGAAATAACATATTCCTACCCAAAAAGATTTCGAGTAAAGAAACGTCAAGAGATATTAGAGACAAGACAAAGATATGCCAGTTTCATGTTTTTAAAGAAGGCGTTAAAATTATGTTGAAAATTATGTCATGTAGAAAGATAAAGGAACCAACTTTATGTTACTATGTTATCTCTACCGATATTGAGACACGAGAAAGAGATAATAAGTAAGTTGTGATCTATTTTCAAGTTGAATGGGTCCTCTCTCAAGCTGAGTGGAGCTATGATGGGTATAGGGACTTATACCCAAATGGTCGACAGGAAAAAGGGTCGAGATTTGTAAAAAAAATCTAGTTACTTATGGTTTCTATAACGAATTCAACAAAACCTAACATAACCTAACTAACCAACCTAACTTAAACCCTAAACCGTAAACCTAACTAACCTAACCTCTTACCTACCTAACCTAAACCTGACCTAACCTAACTAACCTAACCTAAACCTAACCTAACCTAACCTAACCTATCCTAACGCCTGTGGCAGGTTGTACGGGAATTTTTTTTAATGGCGTGTCCACCATTTTTCCTGTCGACCATTTTTCCTGTCGACCATTAGGGCTAGTCCACGAAGTAACCGACCAAAAGGTTATTAATGAAAAGTAGAAAAGTGTTGGGGTAGGCAGGTACCATGAGAAACACCTTATAAATGGGGACTAGCCCAGATGGTCGACAGGAAAATGGATCGACAGATAAAAGGGTCGACATAACATCAAAAAATGTTAGTTAGTTAGGTTAGGTTAGGTTAAGTTATTTTAAGATTTGTTGGATCCGTTAGAGAAACTCTAAATAGCCAGATTTTTTGTTCCCATTTTCCTGTCGACAATTTGGGTATAAGTCCCTATAATTAGATTTACAGAAATAACGGTGGCCTTCTTCAACAATTGCTATAAAAAGAGCTGAAAGGAAATAAGAGAGAAGGATAGATTCCAAAAGAGGTGAGTTTATAAATGAAAGCTTTTGTAGCCAGGCATAAGCTGAGCTTCGATATGTCAATGCCTAACGCCAGATTAACCGAAGAGCAAAGGACTAAGAATCAAAGAGACCAGAAAGATCACCAGTTGAGCGCATTCCAAGCGTATGGCAGCCATTCTGCCATCTTAGGATAAGAATATAGGACTTTAGGCGAGGATGAAAGGTTGGGAAGCATGAAAGACAGGTAAGAATAATTTTTTAAAACAATGAGTTGCAACCACAAGAACCACAAGTATTGAGGATCACAGCGGAAATATCATCAGGATCGTTGACTTTTTCGGTTATAAAGGTTGAAATGGTGTGTGTGTGTGTGTGCTGGTTGTGTGTGCGTTGTGTGTGTGTGTGTGATGTGAAGAGCAGAGAGAGAGAGACGAGAGAGAGGAGAGAGAGCAGAGAGAGAGAGAGAGAGAGAGATAGAGAGAGAGAGAGAGAGAGAGAGAGAGAGAGAGAGAGAGAGAGAGAGAGTTGAGTTTTTAAAGATTTAAATTTCTCAAGGTTGGTGCGACCCCACTGGGAAAACCCATCCAGATCGGCAATAGAATCGGAAAGATGAAGTCGAGAAGCAACTCCTGATGCCCAAAAGAGAAAACAGATTTTAATTGAAAAAAAATTTTTTTGGAGTTTGGAAAAAAAGGGGAAAAAAAAAAAATGCGGAAAAAGGGGGGGAGAAAAAAATTGTTTGTTTGTGTTGTTTAGTTGGGGGCATAAGAATGAACAGAGTTTAAAAGTGCAGCTGAGAAGATTGTTAATGAAAAGTAAAAATAAAGTTGGAGATAGAACAGAACCCTGAGGAACCTCACTATTAATAGGAAAGGAAGAAGGGGTCGCTTAATCAACAAATGATGATATGAAAAGATCAAAAAGAAAACTAGACAAAAGTAAGAATGTAGGGGAAACCCAAATGAATGGAACTTAGAGAGTAGTGACGCGTGACATACAAGGTCGAAAGCTTTCAATATGTCAAACTCCACCACACAAAGCTCCCCATAGTTCCTATGGGTAGAAGACCACAAATCAGATCAGTGGGATAGGAAAGTATCTCGCCAGTTGACCTCTAGCGTCGAAAGCCATACTGGTGATCTGAAAGAAGGTAATGAGATTTCAGGTGATCCAGGAAATGAGAGTTAAGGAGAGTTTGAAAATATTTAGATAGAATACAAGTGAAAGATATAGGACGATAGCTA
>JABUQX010114192.1:0-5000 GCA_015478945.1 Trachelipus rathkii | reverse complement strand
CGTGAGTACGTTGAGAGGTAAGGAGGAGGAGATTGTGGAAATAATGAAGGAGAGAAGATTGGACGTGATGGGAATGTGTGAAACGAGATACGAAGGAGAGGGTACTAGGAGAATACATGAAGACTATGTACTGATATATAAGGGATTGCAAGAAGAAAAAAGACACGGTGTGGCGATCTTAGTGAAACCGGATATCTACAAGAATATAACAGAAACGATATTGATAAATGAAAGATTGATGGCTATTACGATGAAGGTCAGAGGAGAGAGATTAAGTATAATTCAAACATACGCCCCACATAGGGGAAGACCAAGGGAGGAAAAGGAGAGATTTAGAGAAGAACTTCAACTGCTGTACGATAGGATTGGAGGAGAGACAAAGATCATAATTGGAGACCTGAATGCACATATTGGAACTAGAAGAGAAGGAGAAGAGAGAGTCATGGGGGCTTTCGGAGTGGGAGACAGGAACGAAGAGGGGGAACTGATGATAGATTTTGCAGTGAGAAACGGATTAACTTTCATGAACACATGCTTCCAACATGAAGAAAGCAAAAAGTGGACCTGGTACAGATGGAGTGTGGATTTAGAAAGATACGTAGAAAAATCAATGATAGATTTAGTTTTGACCAATAAAAAGAATATATTTATGGACGTGAAGAGCCTACCGAACGTATCCTTGGATTCGGACCACAGGATGGTAATTGGGATACTGAGATGGAGAGAGAGAGATAAGCCGAGGAAATTGGTTAAAAAGAGATATCTGCTAGAAGAACTAAAGGACCAGGCAACGAAGGAGAAATTTGATGAGACCTTAAAAAGAAGAAAGATGCAAGTAGGAAATATGAGAGAAACAATAGATGAAAAATGGAATAAATTTAAGGAAAATATGATGGGAACAGCAAAAGAGGTCCTGGGAGAAAAGAGAATAAGTAGAGGGAGGAGGAAAAAGACAGCATGGTGGAACGATGAAGTGAAGGCTGCCATAACTGATAAGAATAGGGCATACAGGAAATGGATGAAAGTAAAAACTGAAGAAAATAGATTGGATTATGTTGAAGCCAGAAACATTGCAGAAAGGATAAAAAGAAGGAGTATGAAGCAATCATGGGTAAAAATAGGGTCAGAAGAACTGAAAGAGAACATGATGGGAACAAAAAAATTAATCTATGGATTGGCTAAAAGTATGAGAACCTCGAAAGAACCAGAAACGCACGTCATAATGAATAAGGAGGGAGAAACGCTGGTAGAGGAGGAGGAGGTGCTGGAAAGATGGAGAGAATACTTTGAGGAATTGTTGAGATTTGATGTTGAGGAGGTGCAGATGGAGAGGGAACGAGAGGTGGTGGAGGAAGGAGAAAGGACAGAGGGGATATTGCTGGAGGAAATAAGAGAGGCAATTAAAACGCTAAGAAATGGAAAAAGCCCAGGAACCGATGGACTGAATGCTGAATTATACAAGACTGGAGAAGGAGTGGAAGTATGGCTACTAGAATTACTAAATGAGATATGGGACAAAGAGAGAATACCTGACGAATGGAGTAGAGCGGTGATTTGCCCTATATATAAGAAAGGAGATAAAAGAATTTGTAACAACTACAGAGGGATAGCTTTACTGAATGTTGCTAGCAAAATATACGAGAGAATATTGGAAAGGAGACTGAGAATCAAAGTTGAAGATAAACTAGGAAGTTGGCAGTATGGCTTCAGAGCGGGAAAAAGTACAATGGATCCAATCTTCTACATGAAAATGATGATAGAAAAAACAATAGAATGGAATAAAGGAGCAGATGTGGCGTTTGTAGACTTTGAGAAGGCCTTTGATAGGATTGATAGAGAAAAACTATGGCGAGCACTGGAAGAACAAGAGTATGAAATACCACAAAAATTAAAAAGAGCAATAAAAAGTACATACTGCAGTACAAGAAATAAGATAAGGGGAGAAGTAAGAGAAGAAGGATGGTTTGAGGTGAGTTCAGGAGTGAGACAGGGCAGTGTGCTCTGGCCCCTGCTATTCATATTATACATGGATTACGGACTAAAGAGAATAAGACAGGTAGACAATGAGCACACATTGCTATACGCAGATGATGCAGCATTGATAGCAGGCGAGGGAGCTGACCTGCAGGAAATGCTGAACAGATGGGATGCCCAAATGGGAGAAATCTGTATGAAGATGAACACGGAGAAGACGGAGGTAATGAGAATAGCTAGAGAAAGAACATAACTGAACATCAATATAGAAGGAAGAGGACTACAGCAGGTGGATAAATTTAAATACTTGGGAGTGATGATGGAAGGGAAAGGAGGTCAGGGAGGAGAGATAGGCGAGAAGATAAAGAAGTTCTCTCAGAACGTAGGAGCATTATACCCAGTAATGAAAGAAACAGCTATACCAAAAGAAGTGAAAATGGTGATATATAAAACAACACTGAGACCATTACTAGTGTACGGATCGGAATGCTGGGCACTGAACACAACACAAATGAGAAGAGTGGAGGCGGCGGAGATGAGGGTGCTGAGATTGATTGAAGGAGTTACCCTGAGAGATAGGCGGAGAAGTGAGGAAATACGGAGAGAGCTGAGAATTGGATCAATAACTAAACATGTACAACAGAATCAACTGAGATGGTATGGACACCTCAAGAGAATGGAAGAGGGAACTGGACCAAGAAAGATGCTGGAATGGACGC
The DNA here is from genome assembly GCA_015478945.1 of Trachelipus rathkii. Classification (NCBI taxonomy): domain Eukaryota; kingdom Metazoa; phylum Arthropoda; class Malacostraca; order Isopoda; family Trachelipodidae; genus Trachelipus; species Trachelipus rathkii. The sequence continues at coordinate 2,307 of JABUQX010114192.1, read as the reverse complement.
CAGTGGGCCGTAGACCTGCGGGCAGACCGAAGAAAAGATGGAAGGATGCGGTGGAAGATGCGATGAACGTCAGAGGAGTGTCTATGGTGGATGTGGAAGAGAGAAGAATGTACGAAGATAGAAGCCACTGGAGGAGGTTCTGCAGAGGCGACACCTGACAGGTCAATACAGATCTACCAGAGGGGATGGTGAATAAGGTGAATATATATATATATATATATATATATATATATATATATATATATATATATATATATATATATATATATATATATATATATATATATATATATATATATATATATATATATATATATATATATATATATATATATATATATATATATATCATAGCTGGGCATGCCGCAACGATTTTCGGCTATTCGGCTAATCGGCTACGCCGCACTATCAATTCTTATAGCCGTAGTCGTAGCCGAAATTTTTTTTTAAATAGTCGGACAAGCCAACGACGCACTGCATTTTTCCGCGGCTATCGTTTCGGCTATGGAATTTTTTTAAATTAATTAAGTGAACCCTAACTCCGTTCTCCCTGATGACAAGTCACTTTCGAAAACGGGTTTTATATTGGTATGAAAAAGGCGTGGCATTGTAGTGATAAGTGTGTAATAATATTTTCAGTCTTAGTTCTATACTAATACGAATAAGATGTGTCAAAAGCTAAAAGAAGAAAAGTGCAACCTGTTTTAAACACGCAGTTTTATTCAAAATTCCTTTGTGATGTTCTTGTCATGTTATTATTTTATTAATTAGGTATTATTATTATTATGTTACTAAGTAATTAAGTAATAATTATTATAATTACTAATTTACTGATTAGTAGTTACTAGTTACTAAGTAATTAATTACTAGTAAAATATATATATAACAAATTAATAATATATATATAATATATATATATATATATATATATATATATATATATATATATATATATATATATATATATATATATATATATATATATATATATATATATATATATATATATATATATATATATATATATATATATATAACAAATAAATATATATATATATATATATATATATATATATATATATATATTAATTTATCAGATACTGAAATTTAATTAAATAATTTGTATAAAGTATAAACATAAAATTATTAAAATAATTAAATACATGGATAAGTTTGTGACTAGGACCAGAGGTGTTTCTGGAGACAGTTCAGCCGCTGCCAGTAGTAGCTTAAGGAGCAGCTCTCCCATTTTAAATGAGAGCTGTGACATGGACAGCCAAAGATCTCTTACTGATCCTGTCACTGTAACCCTTGATTGTGAGGAGACGAGGGATCCTGGAAACCAAGGCCAAGAGGGCAACGAGGATGCCGTCAAAGAGTTGAAAAGCTATTTGCTCACTCTTGAGAGGTAAGAAACTCGCCTCCATGCTATAGTAAAGACTAAAGACTAAAGACTAAAGAGCATAGTAAAGAGTAAAGACTATAAAGTAACCAAATTAAATCTTTAAATAAAATCTAGTAAATTAACTTTTTTTGAATTTTTTCATGATTGAACATTTAAATATGAAATTACAATAGTCAAATTCAAAAAAATTAAAAACTTCTATTTATTTCAGTTTCTTCATCTTTGAAAAATTTTTGAGGACTGATGAGAAAGTTGATGGGGTGTCTCTTAGGAAGATTCACACTGGTGTTGCCAAGTGTAAACATCCTGCCTGCAAAGGGAAGAAGGGGCTTTCCTACAGCACCCAGACAAGGTCCCACCTCAAGCAGCATTACAAGCATGTAAGTTTAAATAATTATTAATTAAATAATTTAGATAAGATCACAACAACTAACTGGTGTTGCTAGTTAATTAGTTATCAAGATTTAAACACTCTTGTATAAAGTCTTGATACTTTATACAAATGTTATCAAAGAAAATTAAAAAATTTGTAATTAAAGTTTGTATTATTTTTATATACCAGATGCACAATGACCTTCTCCCTCACCTCTCTGCAGCCATTGAAGGGCTTAGCAAGCGCGGTCGCTCCAGTTCAAGGGAGAGTGAGTCTCGCAAGCGTCAGATGTCTCTGGATGAGAGCTTCAGGTCAAAGTTCAGCCAGCAGAGAGCAAGACAAGGTTACACCAGGTGAAAAAATTCAGAAACATAATATTAGTTATTTTAATTGAACTCAATTTTTTTTAAAATAGGTATATGAGCGACTTAGCGTCTTCACGTTTTAAAAATATTTTTATTAAAAATTTAAAATATATTGATTTATTAACTTAATTACTTTTTCATCATTAGGTGTAGGAACCGACCGG
>JABUQX010114191.1:0-17186 GCA_015478945.1 Trachelipus rathkii | reverse complement strand
ACAGAAAAGAGAAGAATAAGAGCAAAATACGTTCACGCAATATTATTAAAGGTAAATTGCTGTGCTTGTATATTTATGAATGTGCATTAAAAAGGATTGTGTTTGCATTTGTGGTTGCATAATAATAACGGATTTTAGAATAGAAGGAACAGAAACCCTCCAACCAAGATTCTTTTTTTTCACAGAAATTTTCTTCTTCAAAAACAGATTTTTCGACCATTCAAAGAACTTATTTATATAGCCTTATTTTACATAATATGTTATGTATGCATACCTTACTTGGGATATATTAACGCTTTTGAAAAAATTTGCAGTGCAATTCTCATTTTAATGTTTCATGAAATATTTGATGCAATATTTTTTGAGACATGCTACAAAAATTAAAGTTATAGTAAATAAGTAATAATTAAAATATATTAATAATTAGAACTTAAAAATAATAAAATTAGTAAAAAAACTACAATCATTTAAAATTCTTTTCTATAAACGAAAAAATTGAAAACAAAAAGTATATTTGTATATATTACTCGCTCGCGAAAAATGAGAAAACGTTACGAATATTGTGACAGCTCAAAGATTAAGAAGAATTGTTTAATAATGTATAGAATTATTAAATATTCCTGGGAAATTTTCTTCAGCTTATTTAGGCATTTTCAATTGATTTTGGAAAACGTCTCCTTATTTAGATGGTAATGGCCTATATAAAGATTAGATATATTATTGTATATTATATATATATATATATATAATAGTATATAGTTTAATTAAAATATATATATATATATATTATATTTAAATAATATATATATTTTATATATTATATTATCCATTTATTTGTATATATATTATATATATTAATATATATATATTATATATGGATTTATTATATTATATTTATATTATATGTATATTTATATTATTATATATATATATAATTATATATATTATATATATATATATTTAATATATATTCAGTGGCGTAGTTAAGAGAGATACTTTGGGTAGGATATATATATATATATATATATATATATACTATAAAGTCTTTAGATATAAATATAAGATATAAGTATAGAGTATAGTATGATATAATAATTATATATAATGATAAAAAGTATATATTATAATTTATAATATATATATATAATATAATTATATATTATTATATTATATAAATTATATATATTTTAGATATATTTTATAAGTTATTATTATATATTTTATAATAAATGATATATATAGATATATATTAATTATATTAAAGTAGATTTTAATTAATAGTATAGATATTTAATATTTATATATATTATATTATAAGGAGAAGAGAGAGAGAGAAGAGGAGAGATGAGAAGAGAGTAGGAAGAAGGGACTAGAGGAGAGACAAAGCGAAGGAGATGAGAGAGGAAGGGAGAGAGAGTGACAGAGGAGAGAGAGAATGAAGAAAGTGTGAGAGGGTCATTCAAGATTCTTTTTTCAATGTCTTCTTACGGCTTGAACCGAAATCTTCGTTCTCAGCGGAAAGTGTGGTCGCTTTTTCGTTCGTACAGAGCAGAGGTTAATAATGATCTGCCAGGGCTAAAGTTTATTACTATATGAAAAATATGAATCCACTGTAGACCCATTAGCAAAACAATTTTACTATATTAGGAACAGAGTAGAGGCAAATTTCAAATGATTTAGTTATTATAATTGTATTGAAATTATTGTTATTTAGGTTGGGAAATTTATTTTATAAATCGTTTTTCTTCAATTTACTTTTAAAAGATAAAATTTTATTAGTTTATTTTAAATTTACATTTAATTTAATTTGTACAAAAAGGACTCAAAGAATATTTCGATAGGAGATACCTACAACCTAACTCACCTATGTAATTACGCCCAGAATATTAAATATATAGTATAATATATAAATATATATTATAATAATATTATAAATATTATAGCTTATATATAGTTATATATATATAATATATAAATTATATTATTTTAATATTTATATAATATTTTATTATATTTATTTAATACAATTTAAATTATATATATATATATATATATAATTATTATTTATATATATATATAGTAATTTATATATAATATATATATAATTATATATATAAATCTATATATTATATCATATATGAAAATATAATATATATTATATATATATATATATCATATAATTTTAGATATATATTTATATATATATATATTATATATATACAATTATTATATAGGTCTATTATATATATAATATATTAAATATTATTATAATATATATTATATATATAATATATAGAAATGTTATTTTAATTTATATATATATATAGATATATATATACAATTATTATATATATATATATTATATAATAAATATATATTATATATAGTATAGTATTATTAATTATATATTATTATTTTAATATATATTATTTACTAGGTATATATTATTATATATATATATATATAAATAGTATATATATATATTGTAGGATTATATAGCAAATAATATATATTTGATATATATATATAGAAATAATATATTAGGTATATATATTATATATATTATATATAATGTATATATTACATTATATATATTATTTATGATATTATTAATATATTTAATAATATAGTTATGCATTTATATATATATATAGAGTTGTGGTATAATTTGGACACAATAATTAACTGAAATGAGAATTGATTTACGTAACTAAATTAATTATGTTTGAGCAAAATTAAAGAAACTTTTACTTTTTAATAACTGCATAATTTTTGATTTTGTCTGTTGAGAAATTCGTTCTTTAAAATTCTAGGTGAAAAAGACACGAAAGATATACTCCTATCTTTACAGTGTATTAATAGGTCTCTCTATTAAATTCAGTTTTTTATTTGAAAAAGTAAACAAAAACAATTGGCACCTTTTTATGAGTACAATATATTTATATATATATTATTATAATACCTATAGAAAGTTATTTACATAATAATGTTAATAACAATAACTACTCTAAATTCAGTTAGGTTATTTATATAGATGTTTTAGTATATATATATATTATTATATTTTATATATATTTTTATATTTATATTATTATTTTAATAAATCTCAAATATTATATATATATAAAAAATAATATATATTTTTATTTTTAAGTTTATATAAATATAACAGTGGTTTATATATATAAGGTTATATATAGATAGTTATGTTATAGATGGGTAGTTATAGGATATATATTCTAATATTATACTATATATATTTTTGGGATTCTAGTATATATATTATATATATATATTATTATTAATTACATTTATTTATAATGATAGTATATATATAGTGATTATATAATATTTATAAATATATATATATATATATAGACGCTATTTAGTAGTTTTATAAATAAATATATGTTTATTATATTTATAATATATATATTATAATATGATATTTATATATTATAAATATATATTATAATAGTTTATATATATTTAATTAATATTATAATATAATATTATTATATATATATAAATTATATATATTATATAGTATAAATATTATTATAATATACATATAATATATTATATATAATATAAGTTTTATATTTATAGTTTTATATATATATATAATATTTTATGATGTTTATATATATATATTAATATTTGTATGTATTAATTATATAAAGTTAAGTTATTTATATTATTTTATATATATTATATATATTTATTTAGATTAGTATATAAGTTATATATATTGTAAGTTTTAAGATTATATATATTTATGATTTATAGTACTAATTTTATGATTTTTAGATTATAGTAATATATAAATAATATTCATAGGACTATTTCATGAGACAAGAATTTTTTATTCTGCACCTCAAATTTGTTATTAAAGTCTTATTATCTAATATTATCTCTATTAAAATTACCATTACTCTTCTACACTCGTAGTCACATACGTCTTCCACCTGTTTGACAAAACATTCAATCTAAGTGTAGTTGTGTTATCGACCTTGCATTTATTTTTAGCATTTTTTACATGTGTTGATGTGTCATGTAACTTTTATGGGTTTTTACTTTCGAAGAATTATCAAATAAATTGGATTAATAACTTCGAGTGAAGCTTTAACAATACGTATTTTTTTGTTATGTTGATAAGTTTTTGATATTGTCAGTATATATGTAATAAACCACAGTAATAGGCATATTATTTTGTGATATTTTATTTTGAACGTTTATGTGTCGTATTATCCATCATGAAATATTACCTACCGCATTTATAAAATTGAGTGAAAAGAGAATAATGAAAATTGATATCTGTGAATAGACAACTTTAAAAAGCGTATGGTTGTGACGGTATTTTTCCTGTGGTTCTCAAAACTTGTGCTACTGATCTTCTACACTTTGATAAACTATTCAGTTTCCTTTTTTCTATTTATACTTTCCATTCATTTCTATTTTTTTCTATTTATACTTTCTATTTTTCTATTTATACTTTCTATTCATGCAGAAATTGAGCTTTCCATTCAAAGTGTGATGAAAAACTATCATTCTAAAGTTTAGCTTCAGTTGTTTCTAAATTTTACCGTTAACAGAAATAATGGGAAACATCTCAATATCTTCTAATCTTTTGTGTTACTTTGGTTATTCTTCTTTTCTAATTGTCTTCGCATATGTTTATCTTTCGGATATTTAACTGTATCTTTGCTGTGGCTGCATAGGTATAATATATTTTCGCAAGCTCATTGCTTATGATCTGGATACTATAAGCTTATCTCGATATTTTGTATTATTTAATCCTTCTAGTATATCTACGATCCATTACAATTGTCCTTCTCCTACTCGTTTACGCTCCACCTCTCTCTCATATTGGGCCTGAGTTCATCAAGCAAATGACCTATCTATATGGTTTGCTCTAATCTCCTATAATTTTACTATGGAGCTTCCCCGATCGTTCCCATGGTTTATTCAATATCCATTCTCTCTTTATTTCGCAATCCAAGCGATGACAACTTCTCTATAAAGTCCGTGATCCATTAACAATCAACAGTCTCATCTCAACTTTTCGCATATATATTAACTAGCCCCACATGACCAGAGTACGTGTCTCATTCTTCAACTATCAGAAGATATTCTATCATAGCTGGATCACTTCAGATGATAGATATTGAAAGGTTAGACATTTAAATAAAGATCAGTACTACTCTACCTGTCTAGTTATGTTATAGGGGCTATACGTTGGACCATTACTAACAATTTCTGGTTTAAACCAAGTTTTATCTCGTTTTTTATGCTGAACCTCCTAGTTGGTATAAATCTAAAGATTACTGGCCAGCACTTTCAGGGGTGGTAAGTAGGGAACATAATCTATATATCCAAGCCTTACAAGAGTCTCTGATGCATGCTGTGGTAGGTCTGATATGACCGTCTGGCCATATCTCCTTTTCTTCTCTTGACCTGACCAGAACATTTTTTTTTTAACAGCTTTCACCCATCACGGGCAGAGCCCTATTCAGGAGGGGTGTTGCCACACTAAATTTCATCCGCCTAGCCGTAACATTCGCAGACTGAAAACAGACGCATTTTGTTAGATTTAAAACAGCAGGAACACAGAGATTAGACGAGTGTCAGAACTCGGAGGCTGCATGGATAAGAATGGAAAAACTTGTCTACCGATATCGTTCCTGTTTGGTTTGTTGTGGTGGCGATTACCAATGCATGACACAAAAAATATCTTTCCACACCTCAATAATATGTGGCTAGTGAAAGGAGGTCTCTTCTTAGCTCTACAGAGTCGCAGGGCAGGGTACTGGTCGAAGTTACGTTCTGCGCTCGCCAAGACCTGCGTAAAAGCGCATGTCCTCCTGAGTACTGATTTACTTTAAGGTTATATGAAAGTGAATACATCAAAGTACCAACATTGATGTGCGACTCGCAAATAGAATAGCTAGGTATCGCAAGATGGGATAATCGAGGGTCAGGACTCTCAAGTTATTTGAGCTTCGAGCATCTCCATTACCCTGTGGAACTCAATTCTCCCCAGATGAGAACATATCGTTACAAAGTGCGATGAAGGCCCTTGTATTATGTGGAGGTAACTGATAAGAGGTTATTGAGCAGCTCTCGTCTAAAAGGGTAAAGTCCAAGGGGTTGTCCAACTCTCTAATTTTTTCCAGAGAATTAATAGTTATATTAGTGTATTAGTGTAGCAGAGCGGTGGTTCGTAGTATAGCGATGTTAGTATATTAGGTAGATTAAGGGTAGAGAGCGGACCGTAAGTAAAAATAGAGTTTAGAAAGTTAGATAAAAGTTTTTTGAGAGGAGAATATGGTTGATAGTAAGATTGTGCTTATTAAAAGATGTTAGATATGTTACACAGGTTTGAGACGCCAGTCTTTTTGTATTCTTATGTTCCTTGATAGGTAAGTTCGGAGTAAGACGAGAAAGTTGCAAGTTAGTTTTAGGGTATGAGAACAAGAGGAAGCAAGAATTTTTTGAAATAGAGTGTTTGAAGATTGATGGGTCAGGTCATACTCGTTTTGTTTTTAATTGCGTAGGTACTGAGGTAACGAGTTATGTATATGATGCAGTTGTGAGAAATCATAATGAAAGTAAGACACCAAAGTAGGAAGATAAGAAGAACCTGTGGGGAACACTACTATTGGACCAGAAACAAGAAGATCAGATCTTCCACGTATCAAAAGCTTTCCACAAACACGGAATTAATTAAATTGATTACGACTTGAAAGAAATGTCAGAATTAAAGATGGGCAGATGATTTCCAGCAGGTTGTGTTTTGAATCACTGAGGAGAGAAGCGTCTGTGATGATGCCAAGTGAGACGTGTTTGAATTGCGCTCATTAACGCTCGAGGTATGACGATTCACATCAACTGTGTTGATATGGATGTGTGCAAGTCGGCTCTAACACGCAGTCATCCGCGCTTAAGATTTCCAGAGAGTGGAAACTGTAAAGATCTCAGGTGTTGTAGGGATAAGGGTGCTAATCATCAAACACCAGTAGATACTCGGATAGACGCTCCGAAAGCAAGTTTTTTATTTTTCGGTTAAGAAAGGAGATGATGATTCCCAGATCGGGTCTAAGAAGGAGATGTCTAAGTCTGGGGTTCTATAATATCTTAGATTTTTTTTATTGTGGTATGAAGGCGCCGGAGGTTAGAAGGTCTTGGGCGGGCTCCTTTTCTTTGGAAGGGTGCGTTTGAACTGGTTCGCCGTGTGTCGGTCACACATGGAGATACAGTGCGCTCTCGAGAATATTGGCTCTCAGAATTGTCGCAAATAATAAGTTACTACGCAGGAATCTGGTTACGAAGAGATATTGTGGGTCCAGCTCACCTCTGGAGTAGTGCACACTCCTCATGAAATACTCGGGAGTGAGGGAATTGCTGTGCTCGCGAGCGGCGCGGCTGGCTTGCCTAGACGGTCAATATAAACAGCCCAGGAGACTCATGCACCCGATGAAAATAATGTAATACAAGTTTTTGTAACACCTGTGAAGATGGAATAAAGTTGTGAAGGTAATGTAGGATTGACAGTAAATCGTTTCCAGTGGTATGAGTTAGAGAATATAGGAGCGAAGAGATTGGTCATTTTATTTTGTATGGTGAGTTTAAGCACTAAGAACAATCAGATATCAATAATAAGGAGGAGGTTAAAGGTATCGAATTTAACAGGAGTTGTTAGTAAAAATTTTTTACTAGAGAGGCTAGATATTTTTTATACGTAAGGTGACCAGTAGATGGATTGAGTGTACTATTCGTTAGATGAAATTTCCCACTTATATTGCTCAGTATCAGAATGTATCATGTGCAACTGCATATATTCTATAGGAATGAAATTAGACGAGAGTGATATATAATAATTATAATGTAAATGGAAAAATTACTTCTTTTTTAAAGCTAATATGTTATATAACAATTTGAGATAGCTAACAATTTAATATTTTCAACGTAATCCACAGGTTATTGATTGTAGTAGGTCTGATTTATTAAGTAGGTAGTCGTTTTCGTCCTGATTAATGTAGTATATTGCTTATCCCGCACAGCTTTTTTGCTCTTCTGAGAGCTCCAGTCTTGTTAAGGGGTCTTTCGTAAGTACCTCATGCAGAATACTCTGCTCAAGTTGTTTCTATCTTCGTGTTAGCGTGGTGTGTGCGGCATACTCTTTTTTGTTTCTACAAATTTTGGTAACTCTCTCTTAACGTTTTAACAAGGGAGTCATTTCTCTTTTTATGTTCAAGAAAAATTAGTCCTTAGTAGTTATCTATTTCTATAATAGGAGTATATCTACTGCCCTAACGTGGCATCTCATTACTATAAGCATCTACTATATATATGTCATATGTTATGTATGGTTGTAGGTACAATTCTATTTTCTTATTTTAGATATATGTTACCATATATACCTTAATTTTAGTTGGTTTCTTTTATTATATATATTATATATATATTATATTTATATAATATGTTATTATGTATATTACCTATAATATTATTCTCTAAGCTCTCTCCGTTATTCCTTCACTTCTTCTAATACTCATATATTACTACTTATACATAAATATTATGTTAAACTCATATTCTAATTCAATCATACTTGCACCTACTCATCTTCCGTCGCTCTCTCATTCTCTTATTTAGGTATGTTATTTATGTTGTTTCTCTCAGTGCACTGATTATATAATATGCATTATTATTATATATTATTATATGCCAATAATCCTATATATAATCTTCGTCAAAATAACGCGATCACTAGAATAATGGGTCACTGAAAGGCGAACGGGAAGGCCCCATAGCCATGAAACCCCAACGCCAACACAACAGCATCAGAATCAGCAGTTAGTAACTTATGTACATTTGGTTGCAGTTTGGGGGTCACCGCGATAAATTTTGGGCAGAATCATACATCCAGACCAATAAATATATAGGGGTCTTGACTCCTAAAGTCTCATGGTTGTGCACGCATTTTTTATCTATCGTTTCGCGATTGTGAGGTCATTTACTTAAGAAAGTCGCGTACTATTCCGTACTTACAGACATATAGGGCGAAGTGTAGTGGGTCGAAGGTCATAGTGGTACTCTCAGTGGAGCTCTAGCCCTCATACACACACCTCTCAGCGACTCGCTATCAGTCACGATTACGTCCTATCATCATCCACAAGTATCGTTTGAATTTATCATCGTGCTAATAGATCCTCTTCCTTCATATATTGAGGGTTCAGTTTGTTCTTCTCTCTAGTGATTCCTTCATTACATCCGTGGTATCGTCGGCCACCGTTTTGGTCGACGTGTGCTTCTCGTGTGTTAGAGCAGCCAGAATATAGATTGCACGGGGGGTTCAAGGTAAAGAATACTTGACGGTTTAATACATAGTGGTTTAGCCACAATCTATAATTAATTTGTAATGATACAGAAAATCCATACCCAAAACAGGCATTGTGATATTGGCTATAGATTTAAAAGTCTTAATTGATTATTAAAATTACAATTAATGCCACTGGAAAATTTACCAATATGCCCTATGTTCTATCTTTGTTTACTAGATACAAAGAAAATATCCAACAGGGCTTTAAGAATCAACCTTTTCTCTAATTCTGAATGATACATAACAAACACAGTTTTTGTAAGTTGAAGGAACAATGAGACAACATATTATTTCATCTAATTATTACTTATGACTCCTCGTTCATGATTACATGTCTTACCAATGCATTTCATTGATCTTATTATCATAATTCTATTGTGTATATATTTTGTTAGCTTGTGCTCATTTCATGATCTCTCTCCTCTTAGTTACTTTAATCATTATCATAGCATTTCTATATAGTCCGTAATCGCATTTATTAGTAAGTTTAATTATATTGTAATATGCTCAATGAAGTCATAATAGTAGGCTCATACATACTTTCCCTTGTTTATTCTCTAATTCTTTTTATTTTATTCTAGTATTATTTATTATTATTAATCTCACCTCAAACCATCCTCTTATATTTTCTATTACTATATTTCTATCTCTCTATATCTATTTAATATATCTATTTTTATATTAATTATAATTATTATTGTTATAATCCTCTAGCTTTACAATTAGCAAGTTTACCCCTAATTAACCCTTATTTTAGCCTGTCTTTAATATTTAACAATTTTTTGTTATAATGGTACTTTACTTCGTGTTATCCAATTTGCAGCTCTCACTATGTTAACTATTTTCCTTATTCTCAATATAACCTTAATCTCAATATACGTTTTTTCAATTAGTTCTGATTCCAATATACGCTCTCATCTATCTATCTCTTCTTTATTTCCAATTCTATTTTTTTTTCTATTTTCCTTTAATTTAGATTTTATTATTTTATATATTTATATTATTTATATATTATAATATATGTAATATATTATATATTATATTAATATATTGTATATAATTTTAATTATATATATATTAATTATTTAATTTATATTTAATTATTATTAGTATTATATATTATTATTATAATTATATTATATATTATAATATATTATTATTATATTTTTATATATATTAATTATTAATTTATAATATTATTTATTATTATATATATTAAATTATTATTATTATTTTATATATATTATTAATTAATTAATTATAAGTTTATATATTATTTATATAATTTTATATTTTTATTTATATTATTTTTTTAATATTATATGTTTTTGTTTTTATTATTATGTTTAATGTTATTATTTTATTAATATTAATAATTGTATTTTTTTGTTATTTGTTAATTATTATTTACTTATTTGCATTTATATAATTATTTTAATATATTTATTATAATTATTAATTTAATTATTTATATATAATTTATTTTATTTATTATTGTTATATATTAATAAATTGATTATTATTTTATATTATTTATATTTTATGATTATTATTATTTATTATTATTTTTTATTATTTAATTTTTCTTATTTATTTAGTTAAGTGTTTAGTATAAGTATGAAGCAGTTTAAGTTAAGTAGTTAGTTCAGTTAAGTTTAGTAGATGACGTAGTCGAGTAAGTTAGTTGCAAAAACTATAAAATATCTTTTCATTCGGTTGTGGTGGCAAAAAAAGGCTATTTTATAATCATCAAATATCATTATTAAATATTAAATTAGAAGACAGATATTCTTATTTAGATCGTCATATACTAGTGGGATCAAGCTTATATCTAAATTCTACACGTGAATCATATATAAGTTGATAGGAAGGAAGTCTCAATCGTAAGGATCTCCGTCTCAATTGTTATCTAATAACTTTTGTAAAATAGGTAACTATGCATACAAATTTTAGCTTAAGTATATATATATATTATAAAATAGATTGTTTGATATAAGTATATAACAATAATACATTGATTTATAATTACTTATTGTACTTAATATATATTATATATATATATTATTCAATACATTAAATTAGATAAATTTATAATAGATGAAATAAATGAAGCCGATTATTTTGAAAACTGTGGTAAAGAGAATGAAAAGAAAAGAGAAGTAATAAAGATAGATGAGGAGAAGAAGTAAGAGAAGAAGATAGAGAAGATTACTGCCTGAATGTATTTCAGCATAACTGGATGATCTATATTATAACAGAGGAAAATAAATATGTTGTATTTACACCGCTATATTCTATTATATCATATGATAAATATAAATTGGTTCTAATTTATATATAGAAGGTTTCAAAAGTCTATTAAGTATATAAAATTTATTTATATATTTTACTTATATGAACTCAATTATTAAAACAATAGTATTATGGAATAAATCTGGTTAATTATATAAACCAGTAATATATATAGGATACAAGGATACATTTATTTATTAGCTGAACATGAAAAAGTAAATAAAATATATTATTATTAGCTATATATAGAAACAAGAAATCGTTTCGAAGTATATAATTTATTATATAACATACAAAATAGGAATAAAATTGTCATTAAATAGCAGACAAAATTTAAGTGAGGTTTTAAAAACCAGGTCGTCTACAAATAGATGAGCATTGCATAAGATCATCAGTAAGTAAGAAGTTTTAAAAGTTTGCACTCAAAAGAGAGAAAAAATAAATTATAATACTGTAGATACCTATTTTATCTTAGTGATATGGTTTAAGTTTGTTACCCCAATTTGATATGGAAAATACAATTACCATTTATGAACCCTAGATTGTATTATTGCCCTATTTAGCATCACGTAGGTTTCTCATGGACCTTATTAAGTACCTTGATCCACTTTTATATATATATATATAATTATATACATTATTATTATATAATTATTATTATCTTAATATATATTATATATTTATAATATCTATTTTATTCGCCCATATGAAACATATGATACTCATAAGTAGATAATAATTATTTGGAATCGTTTGACGTAGTATCATTGCGACTGTTTTATATATCGCGACGTTATACATCAGCCCTAGGTATCGTTATATATTGAGCTCAGAACTATCCAGTCCTAGGCTACCTACTACTCAAGTAGCTTCTCTGTAATACCAAGAGCATCATAATGGACTTACAATCTTCTTCTATTCAACTATATATTCATGTTTATTGGTGAATCCAATTTACTCGTATTTATAAATCTAATAGCTCAATATTGATTAGCTTTAATACTTAGGTTATAATAATAATTACTCCCTCTTCAATCACAGAAGTGCTACAAGGAGTTCTTTGATGATCCATTTCTACTTAGATACCAATATTTTTATTATTAAGCATTAGTTTTAACAGCTCTATTATGTGATATATTTCGATAAGTTGTTTCTCAGGGGGAAAATTTATTTTATTGTATTATATTAATGTTACATTTAATTATGTTCGTTAGTTATTAAAGCTTATTAGTGAAAATGATATATAAATTATGTGTATATACGATATATGATCATGATTGGTAGATTGACATACTTATAATTATTATATATGAATAATAGTTTATCTTACATAACTTATTCATTACTTAATGATTTATAACCAACTTACTATCATTAACTAGAGACTATTAACTTATTTATATATAACTTATAATCTTAACTTACTAGTAATTAAGCCATTATTACTTAACTATATATACTACTATATACTACTTAACTATATTACTGCTACTTACTACGGACCACTGCTACTAACTTAACTATTTCTGCTTACTATACATATATTAACATAATTATTCTTATTATAGTCTATTAAACTTATACTTTAGTTACTTAAATAACATCATCATACTATTTTTACTTAATTACTTATACTTTACCATAACTGACATATTAACTATACTACTACTACTTATTCATTAACTACTGAACTTAACTTAATCATGTACTTAGCTACTACTTACTGTACTATCATTCTATGCTACCCACTATCGGCTACAACTGTATTGATACATAACTCTGTTAAACCATTTCTAGTCATATTTAATATGGTTATAGATATGTGATACATTCATTAAGTTAATAAATGCGATAGTCATATTATTTTATTAATGTTTGAGTTTCTCTCAAGTTTATATCCTGCTCTAAGCTTTCATATAGGATTAGTTAAGTATTAACTTATTATTATTATTATCTAAGTTTATTCTTCATATTGTCATATATAAATTTGGGTATTGCACTAATTAACAGTTATTAAGTGGATAAATATAAGCTATATTAAATAAGCAATGGTAACCGTGGCTCAAAGAAGAGTAAGCGTGTGGGTGATGGCCATTAACTGAATGTAGCATTATCATGGGGGTATTGAGGTGATGCTTATTTTGTCTCTCCACCTACTTATGTGACTTTAGTCTCATTATAGGTCATGTAAAAAATGTTATGTTTTATAACTGAATATAATTATATTGTTTGTCGACTTGTACTAAGACACTGTTTATAAATGTAATACACACACATTATTTGCCACTAACTACAAATAATTGTGTGTTAGTTAATTCACAGAGACAGCAATAAAAATTACTTTAAGATAAAGATTTAAGAAAAATTTTGGATACTCGAAAATTTAATATATAAATTTTTATATCTTACTTTTTTTCTCAGGTTAATTCAAAACTACAAGTACATATTAAAAAAATCTTAAGAGTACTTTGTATTCATTTACTGCTTGTTTGTTATTAGTTATAACACTTCAGATTATTTTGGACATTACTAATTTTGTCATGCATTGCGTTGACGATTGTAAAAGTAACCGATCGTATGCTTAGGAGCATTGTTCGATAAGGGTTTTGATGAATTAGTGAAGTTTTTCATAATTGACAAGTACATGAGTACTGTTCTTAAGGAATATTTATTTCTCACCCCAGCGATACAGAACTTCAGAGTTTGCGTTAAGGTATTTAATTTTTAATTCAAATTATAATCTTGCAGAGCCTAATTACCCACAAGCAGTTTTATTTAAGGAATTTTCATGGGGCCAAGAGTAGTTAGAATGATTGATAAAGTTTTAGTTACTTACCTATAATAGATATGGCACACATCAGTGGGTGGTTCAATTTGCTTGTTGTTGTTTTGTTGTTGTTGTTTGTTGTTGTTATTATTTTATTTAGTTATGTTTGTATTGTTGTACTTAATTTTTAGATATATTGTCTTGTAAACGTCTTGTATGGCTAGGAATAGTAATTTGTGGGAAAGATAAGAGACTTTAGTTTGCTCATTAATACTTGCTTATACATATTAGCTATCCTTCCCTGTTAGGGTTTCATACTACTACATATCTATTTCTATATTATACTATGACTACTACTCAATTATAATGTTTAATAAATTTTAACATTTTTCCTTTATAATAAACATTTAAGTTAAAATAACAGTTATTAAGTACTAACACAGAAAGCATGACCAAAATATACTATAGCGTTTAAAGGATACTAGATAAGTTCTGGTGGTTATAGTGTTATAGGTATCTCATTATGAGTATGAGTTTTGCTCATTTATATGGTTAAGTATTTAGTATTATTACTGCATTATTATGATAAGGGTCTCAGAATAAAAACATATTGTTTCTTTATTGATGATAAAATTTTCCACTTTTTTTTATTTATTATTTTAATAATACCATAAATAAGATACTAGTTTATAACAATGATACATAAAGACAATTTTAAAGTTTTATCTAATTTTATATATTAATAATAAATTATTATCATAAGGATATCTATATTTATTAAGGAAAATAAATTAACAAATGCTTTATTACTTGAACATTATTATTATACAATCTTATCTTTAGATACATCTTTGATAAAGTAAGTCGCTAAGCAAGTTTTTTCGGTGCGAGTATCTCCATATCCTATCTCTTAAAAGAAAAATATACCTCTTCTCCATATCTCCTAATGCATCTTTTCAGCTCTATACCCCCAGTTTTTACTTCATAGCATTACCTTTGATCATTCAGTTATTAGGACCCCTGATTACAATGAAGTGATCTTTCAGATCTCATTAGGTACGCTAATTGTACTGAAAATACACATATTAATATTCTGGATTATAATAATGTTAACCGTTAATATTTAACTATATCCTTGTGATTATGTGAATAGACTTCTTCGTTTTCATACTTCTTTCCTAATGTATATATATATTATTATATATTTATAATGATGGTCTAATATTTTCATTTATCTTATAATAAGCTTTCCATTATACTTTAAGGACACTACGTTCATCCTATATTATTGAAGTGCACTTTTATTAATTAGTCCATGCGCTGAAAGTATGCTTAATTATAGTATAATCTCACATATATGATATATATTCGTAGTTTTCTATAATTATATAAATTTCTAAAGTTCATATTGACTCGTAACCATGGTTTAAATAAATGCATTATTAGGGTGATGTTGTGTGAACCATAAAACATTAAAAACGCCAAACAGTAAAATGATATAAAAAAGACATAGAAGGACGTTATCGTCTCAGAGAGGGTGGGAGTAGGGTCTACGTGTTACAGCATTGGACTTAGGCAATCGTTCTTTATCACGTTTCATTAATGGAGTAGTATAAAAATTAACACGTTTTTTATACGGTTACCCGTGTAGGTAAGTAGTAAGATATACATAAATAAAATAATCGTTATTAGATAAGACGTATGGCGATACACAAAAGAGGGTGTGAGGTTGATCTGTTAACCATGGACAGGCTATAATATCGGTACATGACTTTTTATATGACTATTAATAGGGCTGTTATTTAAGTAAAATCAATTATTACAATTTTAATATACAAATTAATGGACTGTTAGATATACATAGCTCAATAGATTCAAATATATAATTAGTTTCGGTTTAGGAAGTGTGGATTCAGATATGACTTCTTAGTTTTTAGTATACATTTACAAGATGATGGATATGACTCTACTTCAGTTTTAAAAAATGGAGTCTATTAGCTTCTCAGGTTAAAAGATCTAGACTTTTTGAATCACATAGATCATAATAGATCAATAGATTAATAGATTTCAATGAGATCAATAGTTAATCAATACTGGGAGCTTTGTATCACATCATAAAGGTCAAACGAATGGATGTACTGGTATTCTGAGTTATATATAATTAATTATTTATTGATGCACATCTTATTGAACGGAACTGAAACTTAGGGTACCGAAAAACGGGGAGAGAGCCAAATACAGGCTTCGGAGATTTAGGTCCTGAGAGCTTTGGCTAAAAAAAATAGAAGAGGTAGGGTAAAAAATGAAAACGTGAAAGGGTTGGTGCAATGATGCCCATATTGAACCTCATAGATGAACTAATAATGAAATGGTGGGAATATTTGGAAAGCGTGCCATTGACTAGAGTGGTAAAAAGGAGGTGATGTTAGATGCCGGAAGGTGTGGGACCAAGTAGAAGATCTTGGAAGAGACGGAATAACTCAGCGGAAAATTCCCTTAGAAGACACCAACTTCCAACAAAACAGATCGTATCAGAAAATAACGTAACTTAAAAAATAGAGAGAGGTGGGGGAGACTATTGGCCCCACTAAAAGGCTGAACATTTTTTTTCTAGCAGAGGACGCAAGATTTAAGAAGCAAAATATTCTCAGATAACTTTAATATTTTCTCATTTAGTTCGCTTTAATTGAGATAATTTTAATCATTATTTGTGAAGAAAAAAGTTAACCGTTTTTTTGCCAT
>JABUQX010114190.1:12500-18943 GCA_015478945.1 Trachelipus rathkii | reverse complement strand
GTATGTAAAACACGTTTTTATTTTTCTGCTTTACTGCTTTAATTTACTGCTTAAACTTTCTGCTTTACTGCTTTAACTTTCTGCTTTACTGTGTTTTAAAACTCTTGCTGCTTTACTGGTTTTTAACTTTCTGTTTATTGCCTTTAACTCATATATTTATTAATATTATGTTTAACATTATCTTTTTTATTTTGTTTTTAATACTTTTTATTTTTATTCTTTTTATTCTTTTTATTTTATTTTTATTATTTTACTTTTATTATTATTTTATTTTGTTTTAATACTTTTTTATTTTTATTCTTTTTTTTTTATTTTTATTTTATTTTATTATTTTTTTTTTTATTATTTTTATTAATTTATTATTTTTTATTATATAGTGTTTATTTACTTCATGCCTTATTGTTATTATTATTTAGAAACACACACACACACACACACACACACACACACACACACACACACACACACACACACTTACACTTATACACACATTCACTATGACACTTATACACACATTCACTATGGCACTTACATTTACCCATGAGACACTCACATTGACACTTATACACACACACACACACACACTTACACACAGATTTACTTGTACTCACACAGATTTACTTACACTCACACACAGATTTACTTACACACACACCCAGATTTACTTACACACACAGATTTACTTACACTCACACAGATTTACTTACACTCACACACAGATTTACTTACACACACAGATTTACTTACACACACAGATTTACTTACACTCACACACAGATTTACTTACACACACAGATTTACTTACACACACACAGATTTACTTACACACACAGATTTACTTTCACTCACACACAGATTTACTTACACACACACACACACACACACACACACACACACACACCCACACACACGCACACTCACATACACACACACCACACACACACACATACACATAAAACGTATAATTTATTAAAACATTTTATGTTTTAATTAAAACACGTACATTTATATTACTCATTCAAATATAACTAAAATTATTTCAAAGTTTCTTAAAACTTCTATAATAAATCAATCATTATCTTTGAACAAAGAATTTATTATTAACTGTTAATACTTTTTGTTTATAAATTTTATAACTATCAAGTTTTAAAATAACTTTTACTAAAATTTTATGAAATTTTATTAAAAAAATATATTTTACGTACCTTAAAGCAATTAAAATCAGAAAATCAGTAAGGTCAGGCCCCTAGCACCCTCTACACCGAGCTATGCCACGTTTTGTTCTATTGACTTACGCTTTACATCATCTTTAGCCATGCAATAAGTATAAAAATAACAAAATAAGTTCTTCTCTGCTAACATAACATGTATTTTATTAAAATCATTCTAAGTTTTTATTTAAAAATAACAATTATTCACTTACATTTATATTATTCGCTCGATGTTAACTAAAAATATTTCAAAGTTTTTTAAATAATTTGGATTTTCTTTATTATTATCTATGTACATTGACAATCCAAAACGAGAAAACACAACAAACCGCACTCGTTTACAGAAACGAAACTACCTCTCTCTGCTAAAATGGGTTGAAATAACCTTATTCCCTAAATTTAGATAATCCTTTTGTACCCCGGGCGATTTAGGCCTAATACCAGGTCAAAAGGATATATTTCAAACTGACCTTTTCTGTAAAATTTGGTGCAATAACTACGTTAGGCCTAAATTTAGGCCTAAATTTAGGATAAGCCTTTTTGTAGACGGGCTAATTTAATCCTAATACCAGGTCAAAAGGTAATTCCAGTATAGACAAGAATCGAGAATCAATGTTATTATTTTATAAATATATTTCAAACTGAAACATGCTGGATCGGTAAGATCCTTTGAGCAGGTAAGAAGGAAATGTTTACCTTTCTTGTGAGTGGACGGAGTAATCCTTATCTCTATATGACCTCGTATGTGATTGGTCGAGAATTATTTTATCGCGTTTTTGGTTAATGTAAAAACATGTTTTTCATATCCTGAGCCTTACCTCTGATTGGATGAAAATTATATTTGAGCAGGCGGATGTTTTAGACCCAAACTCATTTTAAAATCATACTCGTTTTGGCTGTTAAGCTGTGCACAAGTTCTCTGATTTGTAATAAAAGTGTTCTATTTTCACTAAGTGTATATCATGTTTCACCTTAACAGGTATACCTCAATACAAGACATTGTCCAATGGGAAATCAAGATACCCGGAAGTAGGGTTTCATTCTTATATAAAAGAAAGCCCGTTGGATTTGAATTTTTCAAATGTGCTACCCATTCACCCTGTTATAATACCAAGCGTATTTTCGTGAGGCCAAATGAATTATTTTGTATATGTAATCACACTGAAGAGTGGCTTACAGAATACTTTAAACCAAGCTCGGCTTTAAACTGGACCGAAACAGTTATTAGCCTGTGCGAAGAAACCAGCGATAAGCAACTTACTCTATCATTTTATAAACCTAAAACATAACCAAGCTTAGATGTAAGCTTATCGGAGAGAAATAATGAAACAACCGTATTTGAACCTACATCATTTGGATTCTACATTTCAGGCCTAATGCAGCTGAAATATATGCTAGAGGTACGTAGGCGAATGTTAATGCAGATGAAGAAGACATATGTGTGTTATCTAATTACGTAACCGTAATTCATTACATGTTATACCAAGAATACTACGCATTTAAGAAAACCCTGATCGATGATCCTACGCGCATCATCGATCGCTTCCTAAGTTCTATAGACGTACAGAAATTCATTTATCTACTTAGAAAACAATGGCAGGAAAGTATTTATGCAGGTGACCCAGAATGTAAATATACTATGATATCTGAGCGGGAACTTTTTACGTATGTGTTAACTGAAGGTATTACTGAGACACGAAACTATATCATCGATAATGATATAAATGATTGGCATATTTGCAAAGATTTAAAGAATTTTAATATAAAGTAGGCGAAAACATCATGTGTAAAATGTATGTAGAAGTATTATATTTAATGTTATCCTTATATATAAACCATTGTAAATATATTTAACACGCTTGTATATATTTAATGTTATCCTTATATATATATATATATAATATATATATAAATAAATATATGTAAGTATAATATATATTATATATTATATATATATATATATAATATATATATATATATATATATATATTATATAGTTATATATATAATATATATATATATATATATATTATATTTATATAATCATTGTAAGTTAATGATTATTAAATTTCTAATTATATAGTAAAGTTTTTATTATCCTTATTTTTACTTTCTTAAATAAATATTTACATGTATGTTAAGAGTTTAAATAAACGAAACTTGGGCTCAGGATATGAAAAAAACATGTTTTTTCATACCTTAAAACCAAAAAGCGATAAAATAATTCTCGACCAATCACATACGAGGTCATATAGAGATAAGGATTACTCCCACGTCCACTCACAAAAAGGATAAACATTTCCTTTTTACCTGCTTAAAAGATCTTACCGATCCAGCATGTTTCAGTTTGAAATATATTTATAAAAATAATAACATTGATTCTCGATTCTTGTCTATACTGGAATACCTTTTGACCTGGTTTAGGCTTAAATCCGCCTTGATACAAAAAAAGCTATCCTAATTTAGGCTAAAATTTAGGCCTACGTAGTTCATTGGCACCACATTTTACAGAAAAAAGGTCATTTTGAAATATATTTTGACCTGGTATTAGGCCTAAATCGCCCCGGTTACAAAAAGGAATTATCCTAAATTTTAGGGGATTAAAAGTAGTATTTCAACCCATTTTACACGAGAGAGGTCAGTTTCCGTTTCTGTAACGAGTGCGGGTGTTGTTGTGTTTCTCCGTGTGGATTGTCAATGAATAGTAATAATAAAGAAAAAGATCCAAATTATGTTAAAAAACTTTGAAATATTTTTAGTTAACATCGAGCGAATAATATAAATGTAGGTGAATAATTGTCTTTTTAAATAAAAACTTAGAATGATTTTAATAAAATACATTTTATGTTAGCAGAGAAGAAGTTTATTTTGTTATTTTTTATACTTATTACATCACTAAAGATGATGTAAAGCAGTAGGTCAATAGAACAAAACGTGGCATAGCCTGGGTTGTAGAGGGGTGCTAGGGGCTTGACCTTACTGATTTACTGATTTATTGCTTTAAGGTACGTAAAATATATGATTTTAATAAAATTTCATAAATTTTACTAAAAGTTATTTTAAAACTTGTTAGTTATAAAATTATAAACAAAAAAAGTATTAACAGTTAATAATAAATTCTTTTTTCAAAGATAAATGATTGAATTATTATAGAAGTTTTAAGAAACTTTGAAATAATTTTTGTTATATTTGAATGAGTAATATAAATGTAACGTGTGTAATTAAAACAAAAATGTTTAATAAATTATACGTTATATGGTGTAAGTGAGTGTGCGTGTGTGTCGTTGTGAGTGAAGTGTGCGTGTCGTGTGTGGGTGTGGTGTTGTGTGTGTGTGTGTGTGTGTGTGTGTGTGTAAGTAAATCGTGGTGGTGACTGAAAGAAAAAATCTGTGTGCTGTAAGTAAATCTGTGTGGTAAGAAGTAAATCTGTGTGTGTTATGTGTAAGGTAAATCGTGTTGAGTTAAGTAAATCTGTGTGTGTAAATAAATCGTGTGTGTGTGAAGTAAAATCGGTGTGGGAAGTGTAAAGTAAATTCTGTTGAGTGTAAGTAAAATCCGTGTGTGCTAAGTGTAAAATCTGGCGTGTGTGTGTAAGTAAATCTGTGTGTGAGTGTAAGTAATCTGTGTGAGTGTAAGTAAATCTGTGTAAGTAAATCTGTGTGGGTGTATAAGTGTAATGTAAGTGGTCTATGGGTAGAATGTAAGTTGCCATAGTGAATGTGTTGTATAAGTGTCATATGAATGTGTGTTATAAGTGTAAGTGTTGCTGTTGGTGTGTGTGTGTGTGTGTGTGTGTGTGTGCGGTGGGATTAAAAAATAATAATAACAATAGGCATGAAGTAAATAACACTAAGTATAATAATAAAAATAATAAAAATAAAATAAATAATAAAAATTTAAATAATAAAAAAAAAATAAAAAGAATAAAAGAATAAAAATAAAAAGTTATTTAAAACAAAATAAAATAAATAATAAAAGTAAAATAATAAAAATAAAATAAAAAAGAATTAAAAAGAATTAAAAATAAAAAGTATTAAAACAAAATAAAAGAAAACCATAATGTTAATAAATATATGAGTTAAAAGCAGTAAAACAGAAAGTTAAAACAGTAAAAGCAAAGCAGAAAGTTAAAGCAGAAAGTTAAAGAGTAAAGCAGAAAGTTAAAGCAGTAAAGCCAGAAAGTTTAAGCAGTAAAGCAGTAAAACAAAAGCATACTAATCCCTAAGGTGTTAGGTAAACACCTCTATTTGATTTACTGATTTACTGCTTTAGGTATGTAATGTATGTGAGTTAAAGGCAGTTTTAAAAGCAGAAAGTTTAAAAGCAGTTTTAAAGCAGAAAGTTAAAGCAGTAAAGCAGTAAAACAAAAGCATACTAATCCCTTAGGTGTCAGGTAACACCTCTATTGTTACTGATTTACTGCCTTAAGGTATGTAATGTTAATGTGAGTTAAAGCAGAAAAGCAGAAAGTTAAAGCAGTAAAAACATGAGTAAAGCTAGTAAAAACAGTAAAACAAAAGGCATTACTAGTCCCTTTGTTGTAGGTAACACCTGCTAATTGATGTTACTGATTTACTGCTTTAAGGTATGTAAAGTTTATGTTTTTAATAAAAATTTCGTACATTGCTTAGTAAAATAAAAGATTTTATATCAGACACTTTGGGCTTTTCTTCTAACATTCACGTTTTAAAAATTTATTATAAATTAAATAAGCAATAAGTAAATACCTGTAAAAAAATCTGTAATCAGTTAGAGTTTTATGTTTCCGGCGAAAAAGTGTTTTTAATAAAAATGTTTAGTATGAAATAAAAATGAATGACTCATAGTATATTTGAAAAGAAATTCTTTGGAATAGTTTACATTGTTATATATTTTTCAGTTCGCGGGAATATGCGCCTGCGGCGCACGCGGCGGAGCGGGTACGCGGAAATACTGCGCCTGCGGGCGCACGCGCGGGCGGGTACGCGGAAATACAATGAGCCTGCGAGAAACACGCTGCGGGCGGGACGCGGCGGGACGCACCTGAGGGTGCGGGATTGGCTGTCTTTGCGCGGAGGGCTCACGCTGAGCCCTTTGGTTAGCTTATGATCTAGAGGTAGACAAAAGATGAGTCATCAAAGATAAATCATCAATATAGGTGGTATCAAAGATGACTTCATCAAAGATAAGTCATCAAAGATGCAGGCAACAAAATTGAGGGATCAATGCGAGGCATTAAGCTGAGGCATCAAA
>JABUQX010114190.1:0-5000 GCA_015478945.1 Trachelipus rathkii | reverse complement strand
TGCTACTTGTATTAGGGTTAATCTTTTTGGTTCCGAAGTTTTCCTTCAAGGCTCTGAAACCTTTCTTCCAGGTTTTCAAGCCATTCTCCTACCCTTTGTTGTGGATTTTCTGCAAGACTTTCCGCCTTTTCATTCAAATAATGTCGCAATGCAAAGTTTTGAATATTTTCATTCAATATTTTGGACCTTGCGTGAACGTTTTGGAGCTTCTCTTTTAGGACAGAAGACATTACCTCCAGGTTTTGGCACATTATTTCTCCTTCCAAGCTTTGGCGTGTTTTTGAATTTGAGCAAATTTTTGAAGATTTTCATTCAAGCTCGGAGACCTTTCTTGAAGATTTTGACCCATTTCTTCTACATTTTGTGCGATTTTCTTCCAGACGTTGGTCTTTATCAGTTTCCAGTCTTTTACTTAAATTTCAGGACTAATTTGAGTCGCTTACTAAAAAGGTAATATATACTGATAATTGGGATGCTCTTCATAGTTCCACCGTCGTACATTTCTATATTTAAATTTAAAGGACGTGGTTGGCCGGCCCAGGTAAGAAAGTTACCCAAGAGTCACAACAGTCTGATGCTTATTCCAACATTTTCAATTTTCATTCAAAATATTTTGGACCATATTTAGGGTTTGGTACTTTTTCCAGTAGGTCCTGTTCCTTAACACACGTAGTTTGGACATAAATTTTAAGGAACGTTACTATGGGTCTTACAGAAAAAAAACGTTAGAAATATACAGGACATGTTGGTTCTTTCGTTCTGTATGGATACTTATTCTTGACATTCTTGTGGGTCAAATTTAAAGGATTTGCTGGGCCCCTCAGGTAAAAAGCTTAAAAAGGTTTTTACTTAAATTTCCGGACCTAATTTGAGCCATACTAAAGGAAATAGATACTGATATGTTGGGGGTTCTCTTCAGATGATGGTTCACCGTCGTACATTGCGTATATTTTATTTAAGCACTTGTTGCCCCCCAGGCTAAAAAGTTTTTACAAGGAGTCCCACCAATGGTTAATTGCTATATTGTCCAATTTTCATATTTTTCATTCAATAACATCGTATTTCAAGTTACAGGAATCACAACGTTTTCAGTAGGTCACTGTCTTTTATCATGCAGTTTGACATAATTTTAGGACACGTACTATGGGTCTAACAAAAAAACGGTAGAAATATAGCAGGACATGTTGTTCTCTTCTGGGGGGGACTATCTTTACATTCCGTGTGGGTTCAAATGTTAGGGAAATTTGATCATCCCGTGCTAAAATTTTTTTAACCATTTTTTACTTAAATTTTCAGGACCTGAATTGAGTCATACTAAAGGTAAATAGATTACTGCATATGTTGGGATTTCTCTTTCGAATTAGGGTCAACCGTCGTACATTCTTTATTTAAATTTAAAGAACTCGATGTTGCCCCAGAGGTAAAAAGTTACAAAGAGTCCACAACGTTGATGCTATATTCCAATTTTCATATTTCATTTCAAATCATTGTTTTGACCCATAATTTAGGTGGTACTTTTCGAGGTAGGGTCACTGTCTGTTACGATCATGTGAGTTTTGACATAATTTAGGAACCGTTTACATGGTGGTTCTTAACAAAAAAAACGTAGAATATTAAGACATGTTGTTTCATGTATTTAGTGGATACTATCTTAAAATTTTATAACCATCACAGTGGAGATTGTTTATTCTATTAAGTAAAAAGTTTAAAAGGGTTTCTGCTATAAAATGACAGCGTTTTGAATTCGAGACCTTTTCTTCTTAATATATACTGATATGTGGGATCTCTTAAAAATAGGTCATCGTCGTACATTCTATCTTAAATTTAAAGACTGTGCAACACTAATGCAGGTGAAAAAGTATGACCAATAACAAAATGGCTATTATTCAATTTCATTTTTCATCAAAAAAGTATTTCGACCCCATATTTAGGTTGGTACTTTTTCAGTAGGTCACTGTCTTCTTTACTTTTGTGCATTTGGAACATAAATTTTCAGAGGACGTACTATGGGTCTACAAAAAAAACGTTTAGGGAATATACAGGACATGTTGTTCGTATTCTAATTAAAAATGCATAGATACTGTCAAATTTAAAAGATTGTTGCCCCTCAGGTAAAAAAGTTAAAAGGTTTACTTAAAATTAATCTTGACAAAAACTTGCTGCAGAAATTGCTAAAAAGATAATTTATAGTTCTGATATTGGATTCTCTTCAATAGGTCACCGTCGTAACATTCTATAGTAAATTTAATAAAGTAAAGGGGACTGGTTGCCCCCCAGGTAAAAAGTTAACAGAGTCACAACGTTGATGCTATATTCCAATTTTTCATATTTTCATTTTCAATATTTTGACCATATTAAGGTTGGTACTTTTAAAGTAGGGTCACTGTCGTTTACATTCCATGTAGTTTTGACATAAATGTTTAGGACTAAACTATGGCGTCTTACAAAAAAAAACGTTAAGAATCACTGATTTGTTGTTCCTTTCTGAAGGGTACTATCTTATATTCTGTGGTCAAATTAAAGATTGGTGCCCCTCAGGTAAAGAGTTAAAAAGGTTTACTTTAAATTCAGGGACCTTAATTTGATGTCATTACTAAAGGTAAATAGTACTGATATGGTTGGTTCTCTTCAATTAGGTCACCGTCGTAACATTTCTAGATTAAATTTGAGAGAACTGTTGGCCCCCCAGGTAAAAAGTTATGTACAAGAGTCACAACGTTTATGCTATATATTTCAAATTCAGACCTGAAATAAAATTTTCATTATAACTAAAAAATATTATTTTGATTTAATTATTTTGAGATTAAAGAAAAAAAAAAGGTAACTATTTAAATCAGTAAGGTCAGACTTAGTTCTAGATGAATAACAAACCACAAAAGACTCAACAAACAAAAACATATGCTAATTACGACAACAAGAACCACCAATAAAACAGCACTCAATTCGCTAGAAAGGCGACGAACCTACAATCAAAAAAAAAAGCTAGAATGGGCAATGACGGCAACGACCTCTCCAAAAAAATTGCGACACACCCAAAACGCAATGCGCGCCACATAGAAGGGTATTTACAGAACATTGTTGTTTGGCGATAGCTGAGATGCGTGATGCAAAGATAATTAAAGCCGGCTACTATCGAACTTCACTAACCTCCTCACCGCAGTCCGATGGAGATCCACACAGGTGCAAAAGCCGCGATAACAAAAGAAATTAAAAAGGATTGCGCACATGCGCAGCCCAGCCATAAAAAACAAGGTTCCAGAGGAAATTAAAAGTACGACAAAAGATCCTCAGCCCTAGTACGGCAACAAAAAAGGTTTTAAAAAGGCAGCAACGCAGCTCCCTGAAAACCACAAATATTCCAACAGCACAGGAGCATCAGGCAAACGGTGCAGTCGCGGAAAGACAGAAAGAAAACCCACGGAAAGAACCTCGGCCAGCGCACAAGCACGCCGCGCGCGGCCACAAATAAGCACCCAGTTAAGAGAACGATAGACTTAGAAAGGAGCAAAGCCGGAAAAACAGCGAGCGATAGTGGTCTAATGCCGATAAGCAAAGAAGAAAAACAAATAAACCCGGAGTGCGGGATAAATGGGAAAGATGACCAGGGGCAACAACGAACGAGAGAATTAACTAACATGAGACGTTATGGATGCTGGTGATGGTATCAATTACACATGATCATAGACCAATCAGAAGTCAACACACAGTCAGGCGCGAACGGCGGGCAATAGACAAGATTATATGCGGTGATATGCATTTGAAAACACACAGGTGACTGAATTCGAGACCGAGGGAGGAGTAGAGAGGAAACAATATACGGAAAGTTTCGCCACCCAGAAAGGAGAGGTAAAAGTAAACGTAGATAGACATAAGAAAACAAAGAGAAGGAAGAGGGAAGAATACACAAAAAAACAACATCTGAAGTCTGATACATAGAAGGGAACGGATATAAATACATGTGGCGGGCGGGAAGAAAACGATCACGAACACACCGTTCTATCAATCGACGGGTTAGAGGGCGGGCCTGTCACAGGGGCTTCGACCATAAAGAAACGCGCAAGATAGCACGTGAACTGGGGGACCCTATGAACAGCCCATAATTTAGGGAACTCTACGCGCACCGCGCACCGACGACCAAAGAAAATCACCCAAAGGGAGGCGGTGACGATTAAATTATACGAGATAGATAGTTTCAGACAAAGTATGATTCTTAACGAAATTGTAACATGGTAAGATGATAAGATTGAGACCATAAGAAGATAAAAATATGATAGGAAAAAAAATAACGAACTGAAAAGAATTTTGAAATTTTGAAATGACTTCTAGTTATAGGAACAAAAGAAAAAGAGAAAGGAAAAGGAAGAAAAAAGAAATACGAAATAGAAAGAAAATGACAGAAAAACTCGATGAACTGTCTCGAAGTAGTCAAACATTTTTGAGTGGCGGTGATCAGCAACGGCTCGTGGAATCGGCATTAATGTATCTGTTTGAGAACATCCCAAAATTGGCTTTAAATAGTGATAATAAAGACGTACCTTCAGATGTTCTTAGTAGCTTATCATTGTATCCTCAACTTCATGATTTTACTCAAAAAATTGTTGAAGAAAGATTTTATGAGGAGCTTAAAAGGATAAACAATAACGGCCTAGAAGGATTTAGAAGGCATCGAAGTTACTAATAAGAAACGAACGTAGAGAAGAGGTGTGGGTCGTAAATAGTAGAAGTGAAAGAGAGCTTGAAAGGATTAGAAGGATATGTAGGGTTGTGTGTGAGGAGATGAGTTAGAAAGGGACTGAGCGTGGTTTAATGAAGATGCTATGTTGACCGCAGCAGCGTGCGGTACATTGTAAATATAATTTTGGGAAGAACCTTGTTGAACGACAGGCGAGAATGTATTCTCGCCCTCGTTGCTTATCGAAAGTAAATCCTCCGGAAAGTCTGAAGGAAGTGATGGTGGTACACTAGAATCTGACAATATATATATATATATATATATATAT
>JABUQX010114189.1:12500-41798 GCA_015478945.1 Trachelipus rathkii | reverse complement strand
TAAAAAGAAACGCTTCAAAGGAAATAGTTTTTAAAAAGGAGCTCCCGGTTTTTTCAATCCCCATTAATGTGTCTACCGGGGGACAAATGGTCCAAAAAAAGACCAAAATTGTCCCGGGGAATCCGGGGACGAAATGATTCAAAAAAAAAGAAAGGGGGGACCAAATGTTCCTGATCGGGGGGACAAAATGGTCAAAAAAGGGACGAAAATGGTTCGACCGGAATAAATTGGTCAAGGCTGACAAAAAGTGCTAATAATGACAAAATTTGATAAAAAAGTCAGACTAAAAGGTGTTCAGATAACCGGAACCAATGTTAGAAAAAAGGACGGAAATGGTCCGACCGGACAAAATGGTCAAAAAAGGAACCCCCCCAATATTGGACATGGGGACAAAATGGTTAAAAAAAAAGGGACGAATCTGTTTTTCTAACCAGACAAATTGGTTATTAAAAAGGGACCAAATTGGTCTGGACCGGATTAAATGGTAAAAAAGAAGGAAAATGGTCCGGGACTGGACAAATAAGTTAAAAAAAAGACCAATGGTCCGAAACCGGGGGGGGAAACCATTTATGGATTCAAAAAAAAGGGACCCCAAATGTTTCCGACAGACAAAAAATGATCAAAAACAATTTAGAAAAAAAAGGAACGGAATGTTCCGGGACCGGGACAAATATGGTCAAAAAAGGGGGAACGGAAATTGGTCCGGGGAAACAGGGACAAAATGTTTGAAAAAGGACGGGAATGTTCCCAACGGACCAAATGTCAAAAAAAGACAAAATTGTAGTCCGACCGGACAAAATGGGAACAAAAACGGTTAAAACAAGGACTTAATATTTTCTTATTTCGGGACCAATGATCAAAAAAAGAAAGGAAATGTCACAAACGCCCTACAGGTAAAGGTCAAAAAAGACGAAATATCAGACCTAATAAATGGTCCAAAAATGAGGGACGGACAGGTAAAACTATTGAAGAAATGGTCAAAAAAAGGGAAACCCCAAAGAAAATGTCTGAAACAAGATAAATTGGCTTAAAAAAAAGGAGGGGGAAAATCGGACTGGAACAAATGGTATAAAAAAAAAGACCAAATTTGTCCAACCCAGATAAATGGGAACAGAAAAAAGAATTGTCAAAATTTTACAAAATGGTCAAAAAACATGAAATATCCCGATTGGACCAAATTTTCAGAAAAAAGAAAATGGTCCAACCATTAAAAATTGGGTCAAAAAAAAAGACGAAAATGTTCAAAACTGGGCAAATTAAGATAACTGGAAATTTGAACTGGAATTGGAAGTTTTCCAAAAAGCAATTTATTCTCCAAATCAGAGGAAATTCGAAAACTGGGACTCCAACAGTCGCTGAGTTAAACAGTAAAAAACCGGTCGCCTTCAACCACCTGGGGACCCCAAATTTCCACGTCCAAAAAGAACCGCTTCAAGAATAGTTTTAAAAAGTCCCGTTTCTCATCGCATAAATTGTCCCACCAGAAAAATGGAATAAAAAAAGGGGAACCAAAATCCTATACTACTCATAAAATGTTTCAAAAAGAGGCCAAATTTCCAAAATTCTGGGACAAAGGGTTAGATAAAATTGTAGAAATGTTCCGACCGGGACAATGTTCAAATAAAGAGAAAATGTCTTACCGTATCTATATATTAAAAATAAGAGGGGAATAGTTCTTGATCTCTGACCCATATATCATTTAAAAAAACGTAAATTATCCGACAGGGTATTATATATTTATTATATTATATGTATTAAATGCAATCGGAAAAAATATCTATATATATTATAAAAAGAATATGTTCTATAATCTATATAGTCATATAAAAAACTATCCGATATATCTATATCAATAGCATGTATAATAAATAATGTCCCAAAAAAACTTACAAGAAATGTAAAATAATAACATGAATGTCCAAAAATGGAACCAAATTAAAGGATGGGAAATATAATCTATTGACTGGAAAAGGAGTCATAAACTAATAATAAATCTCCCATCAGCAGGATTCATATGTGACCCGAGTCGCTGGAGTGTTAAAACAGAACACGGTCGCCTCTAAACCATAGGACACCACCGTTTCCCAAATTGGAACGCTTTTAAGGAATATGTTTTTCTAAAAAAAGCTCCGATTTTTCTCATTTCCCATCAATTGAAAACTTTTACAGAAACAGAAATGGTTCAAAAAAAGGGACCAAAATTGGGTCGGACCGGACAAAGGGCCAAAAAAGGAACGAATGGGGCTCCAAAACCTTGGGACAAATGGGTTAAAAATAGAAATGTCCAACCGGGAAAACCATAATGGTCATAAAAAGACCAAAAAGTTCCGACCGGTCGGGAATGATCAAAGTTGAAGAGTAAATATCTACACAATGGTCAAGAATTAGATCCAAAATCCAAGAAAAAAATGGTCAAGAAAAAGTGAGCAATATGTGAGAACCCAGACATGTATAAATATAGAAATATAAATGAAACCAAATGGTCCTGCGATAATACGTTTTCAAGAAAAGGACGAAATGGTTCCAACCGGAGGGGACTAATGGGTCATAAAAAGTGGGAAATTTGTCCGACAGTGGGGACTCAGATATTATGTGCTCGATGTTATGAAAGGAAAGGGAAAATGTTTCCAACCGGACAATTGTTCCGCACTGTAATATGGTCATAAAAGGGCCAAAATTGTTTTTGTACAAGGGAAAAAAATGGGATTAAAAAAAAAAACGGAAAAATTGTCCTACCGGGACAAAAAGGTTAAAAAAGACCAAATGTCTGCCGGATAAAAATGGTAAAAAAAAGGAAGGGAATATTTTCGTTCGTTGACAAAAATCATATAGAATAATGGAATGAAAAACCGGGGACTGACCAAAAAGTAGATAGAAGGACGAAATGTCGACGACTAATGGAATGAAATGATGTGGAAGAATGTCTGAACATAACCTGAAATTCGGGAAAAATGGAAAGAAAATGTCCCACCCGGGACCCCAAATGTCAAAAAAATACCAAAATTTGTTGCGACCGGACAAACGGGCTAATATTTCTTCATCGGGGACAATTGGTTCAAAAAAAAAAGAAGGGGAAATGTCGGATGGAACAAAAACGTTTAGGAAAAAGACGAAAATTTCCAGGACTTGGAACAGAATGGTCAAGAAAATTTTGGCAAAAATTTTTAAAAAATGCCAAATTATTCAAAAAAGGACGAAAAATACTAATAAAATAAGAAATTTCGAAAAAGGACGAAATGTCCGAATAGAAATACAATTGGATTTAAAAAAAAGACCAAATGTGATTCTCCCATCGCTGTGGATTGTGAGTGCAGATAAAAAAAAAGATGGGTCCCAAACCTTACAAATGGTCAAAAAGGTGTGTTGATGAGTACTGAGCCGAAAAATATTCGATTAATTTCACATTCCCAATATTTTCGTGGTGTAAAATTTGATGTTTTTCAACATACAAATGGGTGCTAGAATGAGAAAGAACCCAAATGGTCCCAACTGGGGACAAAAAAGATGAACTTGGGGAATTGATAAACTGAATGAGTCAAAAAAAGGGCAAATTTACTTTTCCCATCAGGGGATTCGGAAAAAACTGGGACTTCGGGGAGTCGCTTGAGTTTTAACAAGTAAACGTCCGGGCGTCAAAGACCTACTGACCATTCCCAGGTTCCAAAAAAAAAAAAAGAAACGCTTCAAAAGGATAATTTTTAAGTTCCTGTTCTTATCTTATTAATGTCCCACAGGACAAAATTGGGTTCAAAAAAGGATGTCGCTATATCTCTCGGAACCGGAACAAAAGGTAAAAAAAACGAAAAGGACTTTAAAAAATTTTTTAACGGGAAATCAAAAATGGTTTGAAAAAAGTGGGGTAGATATGTCAGAAAAGAACCGAATGGTTTGGGACAGGAGTTAATAGTTGTGTCGTATAAAATTGGAAACCAAAATGTCTGACCGGGACAAATGGGTCAAAAAAAGGGAACGCCAATATATGTCCGGAACCGGGAAACATATGATCAAAAAGACCAAAATTTTGGACAGGACAAATCACGGACTCAGAGTCAGTTCGATCCCCTCTGATGGGAGAAATGAATAAACTGACTCATTAGTTTTCAAATCAGTTCTTTTTTCTTATTTCTGTTCACCATGTTACAAAACTTCTTTTATTTGGACCATTTTCCTGTACATCTAACCTTTCGTCTTTTTTACCAATAGTCTTTTGTCAGGTCTTCTTTTTACCGAATTAATCTGGGCAAGGGACATTTCGTCCTTTTTACCCATAATCTTTGTTTTTTCAAGGTCTTGTTTTTTTACCCATACCGGCAAACAGTGTGTAGTTCTTTTTTTCCATGGTTCGGTCGGAAACATTTTGTCTTTTCTAAAACGTTTTATTTTTTCCTCGACGGGACAATTGGGTCTTTTTTTTTATATTTGTCCGGTAGGAAAATTGGTTTCTTTTTGACCATTTAATCCCGGGGTCGGATTATCATTCTTTTTTTTGACCCATTTTCCGAATCGGAACATTTTAGTGCTTTTGTTACCTGTTCGTTCGGGACATTTGGCTTTTTTTGATTCATTTTTGGTTCCGGTCGACATTTGTCTTTTCTTTTCGTTTTTTTTGGGAGGGGGGAGCTGGGACATAGTATACATTAGTCTTAAATTTCATTGGTCCAGTTCGGACATTTTGGTCTTTTTTTTGGAACCAATTAATTTCCCTGATTCGGACAATTTTGTAATTTTGGGGAGGGACCCATTGTTCATTGTTCGGACATTTCGGTCTTTTGTGGGACCATTTGGGTCTTATCAAGGACATTTCGTCTTTTTCTAAACGTTTGTATACTTATTCCAAAAACAATTTCGTTCCTTTTAATTGGACCAAATGTCGTCCTTTTTTATTATCATGTTGTTTCCAGTCGGGGGAATTCTCTTTTTTTGGCAGTTTATCCTTTCGGGACAATTTTCGTCTTTTTTTTTGGACCATGGTTCCGTCGGATATTTTCGTTTCTTTTTTTGGGGACCATTTGGTCAGGTCTTGACATTTCGGTCTGTCTAAAATGTTTTGTCCCGGTTCGGAACATTTCGTCTTTTTTCTTGGGACCAATTGTCCGATAAAAGATAATTTTAATCTTTTTTTTATGTTCTGCGAGGCGGACATTTTGTTTTCTTTTTTGAACAATTTTGTCCGGTTCTTTTTCGAAACATTTCGGGGAAATTTCGTTCTTTCTAAAATGTTGTCCGGGTCCACGCTTCTTTTTGATTTATTGTCCTGTTCAAAAACATCTTTTTTTGAACAATGTAAATACAAAAAAAGAAAGGTAAAGAACGGAACCGGGAACAAACATTTAGAAAAGAGGGAAATTTCCGAAATCTCTTTCTACATGGGTGGTTCTGTCTGTGCTTTTCTTCTTATTTTACGAGTGTTTTGTGTCTTTTTCTTTTCTTTTGGGGGTCTTTCTGTCTATACGAGTTGTTTCTTTTCTTTCATTTGGGTCTTGCGACCGAGGTTGTGTGTCTTCGTGGTCTTTTCTGGGTCTTATTACGAGTTTGTCTGGCTTTCGTTTGTCTTCACGAGTGGTGGTGTCTGTCTTCGGCGTGCAATTACGAGTGGTGTATAGTCTTTTCAATTGGCCTACGAATGGTGTGTTGTCCTTTTCGGTTTGGTCCTTTCTTGGTTCTATACGAAATAGTGGTGTTTCTTTTCGTTTGGTCTTTCTGTCTATACGAGTGGTGTGTCTGTCTTCGTTTGGGTCTTGCAACCGATTGGTGGTCTGCTTTCGTTTTGGGTCTTTAATTTCTGCTATTACGGAGTGGTGTGTCTTGGTCCTTGGGTCTTTCTGGGTCTTATAACGGAGTCCGTGTGTCTGTTTTTTCGTTTGTTCTTTTCTGGTCTATTTTTTTGTTTCTTCTCTTTGTTCTTTTCGTTGGTCTTCTGCTTATACGGAGTGGTTGGTGTCGTTCTTTTTTTCGTTGGGTTTTTTCTGTGTTTCTATACGGGAGGGTGTTTGTCTGTCTTCGGTTTGGTTCTTTCTGTTCTATACGAAGTTGGTGTGGTCTCTCTTTTTGTTTTGGTTCTTTCTGTTATTTTACGAGTGTGTGTCTGTTTCTTTTTCAATTTTGGTTTCTTTCTGGTCTATACGGATGGTGTGTTTCTGCTTTTCGTTTTTGGTTCTTTCTTGTTCATACGAAGTGTTGTGTTTGTTGTCTTTTTCGTTTTGGTTCTTTTTCTTGGTTTTCTATACGAAGGTGTTTGGTCTTCTTTTTCATGGTCTTGTCTATCCGGAAGTGGTTGGTCTTGTCATTTCGTTGGGTCTTTTCTGGTCTATTTTAAAGATGATGTGTCTGTTTTCGGTTTGGTCTTTTTTCGTATTACGAGTGGGTGGTGTCTGTCTTTTTCGGTTTGGTTCTTTTCTTTGGGCTATTACGAGGTGTGTCTGTCCTTTTTCGTTTGGTCCTTTTGTCAATACGAGTG
This sequence comes from Trachelipus rathkii, assembly GCA_015478945.1. Taxonomy (NCBI): domain Eukaryota; kingdom Metazoa; phylum Arthropoda; class Malacostraca; order Isopoda; family Trachelipodidae; genus Trachelipus; species Trachelipus rathkii. The sequence goes on along the minus strand of JABUQX010114189.1, from coordinate 35,341 downwards.
GTGGTGTCTGTTTTTTTCGTGGGGTCTCTGGTCTATACGGAAGTGGTTGGTGTCTTTGTCTTTTCGTTTTGGTCTTTCTGTCTATACGGGTAGTTGGTGTGTGTCTGTCATTTCGTTTTGGTCTTTCTGTCTATTACGAGGTGGTGTGGGTCTGTTTTCGTTTGTCTTTATTCTTTTTGATCCTTTTTTTACCACCATAGCTTTTTCTTTTGTCTTTCTTTCTATTAACCGAGTGGGTTGTCTGTCTTTCGGTTTTGGTCTTTTCTGGGTCTATATTACGAGTGTTGTTGGTCTTCTTCTTGGTTTCTTTCTGGTCTATTTTACGGGAAAATTTGGTGTTTGGTCTGATCTTTCGTTTGGTCTTTTCTTTGTCTTATACGGAGTGGTGTCCTTCTTTATTTTTGGTTCTTTTCTGTCTAATTTCGTTTAAATAAATATCTCATTTTCGTTTTGCTTTGGCCTTATTACGAAAGTTTGTTTGTTTGCTTTTTTTCGTTTTGGTCTTTCTGTCTAATTTTACGAAAGGGTGGTTGGTCTGTTTCTTTTCGTTTGGTTCTTTTGTCTATAAAGAGTGGTGGTTTGTTGTCTGGTTTTTCGGGTTTGGCTTTCGTTTATTTACGAAGTGTGGGTGTCTGTTTCTTTCTTTTGTTTTCCTTTCTGATGTTCTATACGGAGGTGGTTTGTCTGTTTTTTCGGTTTGGTTCTTTCTGTTTATACGAAGTTAGTGTGGTTCTTGTCTTTTTCGTTTTGGGTTCTTTTTCTTGGTTTTCTATTTACCGAATGGAGTTGTTCTGTCTTTTCATTGGGCTTTTTCTGTTCTATACGAGTGGTGGGTTCGGGTTTTTTCGTTTGGTCTTCTGGTCTTAACGGGAAATGTTGTTCTTCTTTTTCGGTTTGGTCTTTTCTGTCTTAAAGATGGTTGTCTGTGTCTTATCTTTCGTTTGGTCTTTCTGTTTTTACGAGTGGTGTGTCGGTCTTTTCGTTTGGTCTTTCTGGTCTATACCGAAGTGGTGTGGGTTCTGGTCTTTTGGTTTGGGTCTTTTCTGGAATATTGAGAGTTGTTGTTGTCTGTTTTTCCGTTTGGGTCTTTTCTTTGCATACGAGTGAGTTTTCTGGTTCTTTCGTTGGTCCTTTCTGGTCTTATGACGGGAGGGTGGGTGTGTCTGGGTCTTTTTCGTTGTCTTCTGGTCTATACGGAGTGGTGTGTCTGCTTTTCGTTTTTGCTCTTTCTGTCTATCACCAGTGGTGTTGTCTGTCTTTTCGTTTTGGGGCTTCTGTCTATACGGAGTGGTGTTGTCTTCCTTTCGTTTGGTCTTTTCTGGTCTAATACGGGGTGGTATGTGTCTGTCTTTTTATCGTTGTTTTGGTCGTTTCTGTCTATTTTACGAGTGTGTTGTCTGTCTTTTTTTCGTTTGGGTCTTTTTGTCATTTTTACGAAGTGGTGTGGTCTGTCTTTTCGTTTTGGTTTTTTCTGCTATTACGGGGATATGTCTTGTCTTTTCGTTTGGGGCATTCTTGTCTTCTACGAGTGGTGGGTTGTCTGTCCTTTTTCCGTGTTTCTTTCTGTTTATTAACGGGATGGTGTTGGTAAGAGGTCTTTTCGTTTGTCTTTCTGTTTCAATCGAAAAGTGGTGTTATATGTCTTTTCATTTGGGTCTTTTCTTGGGTCTATCGAATGGGTTGGTGTTCTTGTCTTTTCGTTTTTGGTTCTTTTTCTGTGCTATGTTTACAAGTGTGTTCTTGTTTTCTTTTCGTGGTTTCTTTTCTGTCTATACGAGGTGGTGGTGTCTTTTTCGTTGGGTCTTTTTGTCTATACGAGTGTGGTGTGTCTGTCGTTTCGTTTGGTCTTTCTGTCTATTAACGAGGGTGGTTGTCCTGTTCTTTTGTTTTTGGTCTTTTCTGTCTTTATTTTACGAGGTGGTTGTGGGTCTTCTCGTTTTGGGTCTTTTCCTTGTTCTATACCGATGGTTGTTTGTCTTCGTTCGTTTCTCTTCTGTTATACGGGGAAGTGGTGTTGTGTCTGTCTTTTTCGCTTTGGGTTTTCTGGGGAGTCTATACGAGTGGTGGTTTCTTTCTTTTTTCGTTTGGGTCTTTCTTGTCTTATTTACGAAAGTTTGGTGTGTTCTGTCTTTTCGTTTTGGTCTTCTTGGTCTATTACGGGAAGTTGGTGTTCTGTCTTCGTTTTGGTTTTTTGTTTTCCATTCGAGTTGGTTCTGTGTCTGTCTTTCGTTTGGTCTTTCTGTCTATACGAGTGATCTTGTCTGTTTCTTGTTCGTTTGGTCATTCTGTTCTATTATACGAGTGGTGGTTCTGTCTTTTCGTTTGGTCTTTCTGTTTTATACGAGTGTGTTCTGTTTCGTTTTGGAGTCATATAAAACCCGCAAGTCTTGGTTGTTATTGTCTTTATTTGGGGTTTTCTTCCGGTTCTATACGGGATGGTGGTGTGGTCTTGTCTTTCGTTTGGTCTTTTCTGTTGTTCTATACGGAGTGTTGTTTTGTCTTTCGTTTGGTTCTTTCTGTCCTATACGGAGTGGTGTGGGTCTGCTGTTTCGTTGGGTCTTTTTGTTTATACGAGTGGTGTGTCTGTCTTTTCTTTTGGTCTTTCTGTCTATTACGGATGGGGTTTGTCTTCTTTTTGTTTGGTTCTTTCTGTTTTCTGTTAACGAGTGGTGTGGTTCTGTTATTTCGTTTGGGGTTTTTCTTGTTCTATTTCGAGGTGGTTGTGTCTGGTTCTTTTTCGTTGTCCTTCTGGTTCTATTTACGAAGTGGGTGTGGTCTGTCTTTTCGTTTTGGTCTTTGTCTGTCATACCAGTGGGTTGTCTGTTTCCCTTTTCGGTTGGAATCTTTCTGGGTCTATAACCCGAAGTTGTGTTGTCTTTGGTCTTTTTCGTTTGGTTCCTTTTCCTGTTATACGAGTGGTGTGTTCTGTCTTTCATTTGGGTTCTTCTGTCTATTACGAGTGGTTGTGTCTGTCTTTTTGTTTTGGTCTCTGGTCTATTTACGAGTGTTGGTTCTGTTCTTTCGGGTTTGGTCTTCTGTCTATTTTACGAGGGTGGTGTCTTTCTTTTTCATTTGTCTTTTCTGGGTTCTATCCGAGTGGTGTGTTCTGTTCTTTTTCGGTTTGGTTCTTTGTCTTATACGGAGTGGTTGTTGTCTGTCTTTTCGTTGGTCTTTTTGGTCTTTACGAGTGGTGTTTCTTTCTTTTCGTTTGGTCTTTCTTGTTCATACGGAGGGGTTTATATGTTCTTTCATTATGGGGTCTTGTTTATTCTACGGGAATTGGGTGTGTCTGTCTTTCGTTGTCTTTTTGTTCATATACGAAGTGGGTGTTTCTGTCTTTTTCGTTTGGGTCTTTCTGTTACACCCTCTTGTCTATCCTTCAGCGCTTGGGTCTTTTGTCTATACGAAGTGGTGTTGTTTTTTTCGTTTGGTCTTCTGTCTATACGAGTGGTGCTGTTGTCTGGTCTTTTCGTTTTGGGTCTTTTTGGTCTATTTACGGGAAGTGGTTTGTGTCTGTCTTTCCGTTTTGGGCTTCTGGGTGCTAATTACAGGGTGGGTCTTGTCTTTCGTTTGGTCTTTTTCCTGTCTATTACCGGGAAAGGGCTGTTGGGCTGTTGTCTTCGTTTTTGGTCTTTTGTCTATACGAGTTGTTGCTGTTGTCTGTCTTTCGTTTGGGTTTTTCTTCTGGTCTATTAAACCAAAAGTGGTGGTCTTTCTTTTTTCATTTGTCTTTATTCTGGTTCAATTCCGAACGGTTGGGTCTGGGTCTTTTCGTTTTGGTCTTTCTGTCTATACGGAAGTGGGATGTGGGTCTGCTTTTTCGGTTTTGGGTTCTTGTCTATACGGAGTGTGTCTGGTCTTTTCGTTTGGGTTCCTTCTGGGTCTATACGAGGTTTTTGGTTTGTCTTGTTCTTTTGTCGTTTGGTTCTTTCTGCTTATACGAAGTGGTTGTGTCTGGTCTTTTCGTTTTTGGGGGGGCTTTTCTGTCTATACGAGGTGGGTTGGTTCTGTTTTCTTTTCGTTTGGGTCTTTTTCGTGTCTTATGTACCGAAGTAGGTTGTGGTCTTGGGTCTTTTTCCGTTGGTTTTTCCTGTCCTATTACGGAGGGTGGTGTGTCTTGGTCTTTTTTGTTTTTGGTCCTTTTTTTTCCCATTTACGAAAAGTGTGTTGTCTGTCTTTTCGTTTTTGGGGTTTTCTTTTGGGTCCTATAACGATGTTATGTCTGTCTTTTTCGTTTTGGGGTTCATTCTGTCTTATTACGAAGTGGTGGTTTGTCCTGTGTTTTTCGTTTGGGGTCTTTTTCTGTTTATTACGAAGTGTGTGTCTGGGGTCTTTTTCGTTTTGGCTGTTCTTGTCAATTAACGGGAAAAAGGTGGTGTATATGTCTTTTCATTTGGTCTCTTTCTGGTCTTTAATCGAAATAGTTGTCTGTCTTTTTTCGTTTTGGTCTCTGTCTTAACGAAAGTGGTGTTTCTGTCTTTTCGGGGTTCTTTTCTGTCTATTTCGGAAAGTGGTCATGTTGGTCTGTTCTTTTTCGTTTGGTCTCTTGTCTTATTTTACGGGTGTTGTTCTTTCTTTTTTCCATTTGGTCTTTGTCTTATTTAACAAAGTTGGTGTGGTCTGTTCTTTTTCGTTGGTCTTTTTGTTTCTATCGGTGTTTGGTTGTGTTCTTTTCTTTTGCGTTTGGTCTCATTTCTGTCTATACCCGGATTTTGGTTGTTTGTCTGTCGTTTTCGTTTTGCTTTCTGGTTATACGGGAAGGTGGTTGTGTCTGGTTTCTTTTCGTTGTCTTTTTTGTTCTATACGAAAAGTGGCGCGGTGTCTGTTCTTTTTCGTTGGTTCTTTCTGGGTCTTATACGGGAGTGGTGTTGGTCTTGTCATTTGTCGTGGTTTCTTTCTGTCTATACGAGTGGTGTGTCTGTCTTTTTCTTGGGTCTTTTTGGGTCTATTACGAGTGGTGTGCTGTCTTTTTTTGGTCCTTTTCTTTCTATATGGAGTGGTGGTTTCTTTTGTCTTTTCGTGGCTTCTGTATACGAGTGGTGTGGGTCTGTCTTTTTCTTTGGGTTTCTTTTCTGTCTATTACGGGGGAGTGGGTTGTGTCTGGTTTCTTTTGGTTTTTTTAGGAGGGGCATTTAGTTCCAATTTTTGAACCATTTGGTATATTTTGTTAATTTTCCCAGTTTTTTCCAGCAGGGGAACAAATGTCTTTTTTGTTTTCATTGCCCAGGTCGAACATTTCGTTCTTTTTTTCTTGACTATGTCCGATAAAGACATTTTGTCTTTTTTGGACATTTAGTTTCCCTTCGGGACAATTTTAGGGTCTTCTGGACTATTGTCCCGGTTCGGAAACATTTGGTTCCTTTTTGAGGACCCAATTGTTCCAGTCCGGGAATTTCGTTTTTTTGACATTTTTTCGGTCGGACATTTGTCTTTTTAACGGCATTTGTCCTGTCGGGGGATATTTTGAACCAATATACATATTTTTGTCTGGTGGGACAAAATTACACCCATAAAACGGGGAGGCTTAAAAAAAAACTATTCTTTTTGAAGCGGTCTTTTACCGTGGGATGCTTAATTTTTAGAAGCGGACCGGTTTATTGTTAAACTCAAGGGGACGGGGGAAATCCAGGTTTCAAAATGCCCTTTGATGGAGAAGTAAAATCTCCTTTGCGCTCATTTCAGTTTCAATTTCATTCGGTCCCAATTTATGTTTGTAAAAGGGTGGACATTTCGTTTTCTTGTTTAATCAATATCGGATGCGGAACTAATTGGCGGGACATTTATCTCTAGGTGAACAATTTCTTTTTTTTCTTGGGGACCCATTTGTCCGATCGGGACATTTCGTTCTTTTTTATATTCATTTGGGTGCCGGTTCAGAAAAAGAAGAAAAATTGTCCCAAAAAACTGTTTACAAAATGAGTCAAAAAAAGGGGAGTTAAATTTTCCGGGGGGGACTGGAACAGATTTGATCAAAAGGGGGACCAAATGTTTCCGGTCCGCAAAAAAATGATTCAAAGAAAAATATGAAATGTCCGAACGGAAAAAATGATCAAAAAGGGACCGGGGAAATGTTTTTCGAAACGGGGAAAAATGATCAAAAGACGGAATATTGAACGACCTGACAACGTTTTAGAAAAGACGGAAAATTGTCCGAAACCAGACAAAATGGTTCAAAAATAGGGGGGAGCCAGAACAAATTCGTATTTAAAAAAGGGACATTTTGTTTTTTATTAACCATTGGTCTGGCTTGGACAATTTTCGTCTTTTAAAACCATTTTGGTTTTCCATCGGAAAACATTTGCTCCTGTTTTGGGAACCCATTGTCCGCTGTGGGACAATTTTTTCTTCCTTTCGGGACTAATTGGTTCCGGGTCGGACAATTTGGGTCTTTCTGTTATTACGAGTGGTTGGTTTTCTGTCTTTTCGTTTGGTTCTTTCTGTTCTATACGGAAAGTGGGTGGTTGTCATGTCTTTCGTTTGGGGTCTTTTGGTCTAATACGGTCACGGGTGGTTCGTTCTTTTCATTTTGGTCTGTCTGTTCTATACGGAGTGATTTGTGGTCTGTCTTTTTCGTTTGGTTTTTTCTTGGTCTATAACGGCGAAGTGGGTTTTGTTTTTCGGTCTATTTTCGTTTGGTTCTTGTCCATTTCGAAGTGGTTGTCTTTGTTCTTTCGGTTTGGTTTCTGTTCTTATACGGTGAATTATGTCTTCTTTTCGTTTGGTCCAATCTGTTCTATAGAAGTGTGTTGTCTGTCTTTTTTCGTTGGGGTCTTTTCTGGTTTATTCACGGGGAGTGTGTCTGTCTGTCTTTTCGGTTTGGTCTTTCTGTCAAATTTACGGAGTGGTGGTTATGGTTTTTCCATTTTGGGTACTTGTTCCGGTCTATTTCGGAATTGGGTGTGTCTTCTTTTCGTTTTGGGTTCCTTTCTGTCTATTTACGAGTTGGTGTTTTCTTGTCTTTTTCGTTGGTTTCTTTCTGGGTCTTATTTTTACGGAAGTGGTTGTGGTTGTCTTTTTCGTTTTGGGGTCTTTTTGGGTCTATTAACGAGTGTTGTGTTCGTCTTTTCGTTTGGTTCCTTTCTGTCTATACCGGGTGGATGTGGTGTCTGTCTTTCGTTTGGTCTTTCTTGTTTATACGAGTGGGTGTGTCTGTTTATTTCGGGTTTTGGTTTTCTGGTCTATTACGGAAGTGGGTGTGTCTGTCTTTTGGCGGTTTGCTTTTTCTTATACCGAGTGGTGTGGTCTGTTCTTTTTTCGTTTTTGTGGGTTTTTCTGTCTTATTACCAGTTATGGGTGTCTGGTCTTTTCGTTTGATCTTTTTGTCTATTACGAAGTTTGTGGTTGTTCTTGTCTTTTTCGGTTGGGGTTTCTTTTCTGTTCATTACCAGTGTGTGTCTGTCTGTTTCATTTGGGTTCTTTTCTGTTTCTATTTGACGTGAAGTGTGTGTCTGTCTTTTTGTTTGGTCTTTCTTTCTATACGTGTGGTGTGTCGGTCTTTTCGTTTGGTCTTTCTGGGGTTCTATACGGGAGTGGGTGTGGTCTTCTTTTTCATTTGGGTTTCCTTTTCTGGTCTATTCCGGAAAGTGGTGTGGTCTGTCTTTTCGTTTGGTCTTTCTGGCTATACGAGTGGTGTGTCGGTCTTTTCGTTTCTGGTCTTTTCTGTCTATACGAGTGGTGTGTCTTTCTTTTCGTCATTTTGGTCTTCTGTTCGGAGTGGTTGTAGTATGTCTTTTCATTTGTCTTTCTGTCTATACGCAATGGTGTGTCTGTCTTTTTCGTTTGGTCTTTCTGTCTATACGAGTGGTGTTTCTGTCGTTTCGTTTTGGTCTTTCTGTCTATTACGAGTGGGTCTGTGTCTGTCTTTTTCGTTTGTCTTTTGTCTATACGAGTGGTGTTTTCTGTCTTTTCGTTTGGTCTTTCTGTCTATACGAGTGGTTGTCTTGGCTTTTTTCGTTTGGTTCTTTCTGTTATAGAGTGGTGGTGTCTGTTTTCGGTTTTGGTCTTTCTGGTCTTACGATGTGTGTCTTCTTTTCGTTTGGTCTTTCTGTCTATACGAGTGTTGTGTCTGCTTTTCGTTGGGTCTTTCTGTCTATACGAGTGGGTGTCTGTCTTTTCGTTTGGTCTTTTGTCTATACGAGTGTGTGTCTGTCTTTCATTTGTCTTTCTGTCCTATACGAGTAGGTGTGTCTGCTTTTCGTTGGCTTTCATGTCATACGATGTTGTGTCTGTCTTTCGTTTGGTCTTCTTGTCTATACGAGTGGTGTGCTTGTCTTTTCGTTTGGTTTCTGTCTATCGTAGTGTTTGTCTGTCTTTTCGTTTGGCTTTTCTGTCTATACGAGTGATGTGTCTGTCTTTTCGTTTGGTCTTTTTGTTTGCTTATACGAGTGGTGTGTCTGTCTTTCGTTTGGTCTTTCTGTCTATACGAGTTTTGTGTCTGTCTTTTCGTTTGGTCTTTCTGTCTTACGAGTGGTGTGTGTCTGTCTTTTCGTTGGGCTTCTGTCTATACCGAGTGGTGTGCTTGTCTTTTCGTTTGGTCTTTCATGCGGTTGGTGTGTCTGTCTTTTCGTTGGTCTTTTTCTATAACGAGTGCGAGTGGTGTGTCTTTTTTTCGTTTGGTCTTTTTGTCCATTCGATTTACCTGTGTCTGTCTTTTCGTATTGGTCTTTCTGTATACGAGTGGAATGTCTGTCTTTTCGTTTGGTCATTCGCTATACGAGTGTCTGTGTCTGTAGTTTCGTTTGGTCTTTTTCCTGTTTATTACGAAGTGGTGTGTCTGTCTTTCCGTTTGGTCTTTCTGTCAATACGAGTGTGGTGTCTGTCTTTTCGTTTGGTCTTTCTCGTTCTATACGAATGGTGTGTCTGTCTTTTCGTTTGTCTTTCTTTCTATAGAGTCGGTGTTTCTGTCCTTTCAATCGTTTGGTTTCTTTCTGTCCATATTACATGGTGGTCTGTCTTTCTCGTTTGGTCTTTCTGTCTATACGAGTCGGTGTGTCTTCTTTTCATTTGTCTTCTTGTCTATACAAGTGGGTGTGTCTGTTCTCTTTCGTTTGTCTTTCTGTCTATACGAGTGGTGTTTCTTTCTTTTCGTTTGGTCTTTGTGTCTATACGAGTGGTGTGTCGTTTCTTTTCGTTGGTCTTTCTGTCTATACGAGTTGGTGTGGCTAATGTTTTAATCTTTCTGTCTATACGAGTGGTGTGTCTGTCTTTTCGTTTGGTCTTTCTGTCTATACGAGTGGTGTGTCTGTCTTTTCGTTTGGTCTTTCTGTCTATACGAGTGGTGTGTCTGTCTTTTCGTTTGGTCTTTCTGTCTATACGAGTGGTGTGTCTGTCTTTTTGTTTGGTCTTTCTTTCTATATGAGTGGTGTTTCTGTCTTTTCGTTTGGTCTTTCTGTCTATACGAGTGGTGTGTCTGTCTTTTCGTTTGGTCTTTCTGTCTATACGAGTGGTGTGTCTGTCTTTTCGTTTTTTAGAGCATTAGTTCAATTTGACATTTGGTATTTTTTGATTATTTTTCCAGTCAGACAATGTCTTTTTTTGATCATTTGCCCAGTCGAACATTTCGTCTTTTCTGACTATTTGTCCGATACGACATTTTGTCTTTTTTGACATTAGTCCGGTCGGACATTTAGTCTTTTCTGACTATTTGTCCGGTCGGACATTTGGTCCTTTTTGACCAATTGTCCAGTCGGACATTTCGTCTTTTTTGACCATTTTTCGGTCGGACATTTGTCTTTTTTAACCATTTGTCCTGTCGGACATTTGGTCTTTTTTGACCTTTTGTATGTTCGGACATTTGGTCTTTTTTGACCATTTGTCTGGTGGGACAAATTATGGGCTGAGAAAACCGGGAGCTTTAAAAACTATTCTTGAAGCGGTCTTTTTTAACGTGGATGGTCTATTGGTTAGAGCGACCGGTTATTGTTAACTCAGCGACTCGGAATCCAGTTTCAAATCCCTCTGATGGAGAAGTAAAATCTCCTTTAACTCATTCAGTTCAATTCAGTTCGTCCCATATGTAAAGTTGGACATTTCGTCTTTTTTAACCATTTGTCCGGTCGGACATTTTTTGACCATTTGTATGGTTGGACAATTCTTTTTTTCTGACCATTTTGTTCCGATTATCGGAATTTCGTCTTTTTATAATCATTTGTCCGGTACAGAAAAGAAGAAATGTAAACCGACAATGGTGCAAAAAAAAGACGAAATGTCTTAGCTGAGACAATTGATCAAAAAAGGACCAAATGTCGGACAAATGGTCAAAAAGATGAAATGTCCGAACGTAAAAATAAACAAAAATCCAACGGCCCCTTTATAACTTTACTTTTCTTTTTTGCTCAATTTTGTAATTTATAACATTAAACATTTTGATGTATGGATCATGCAAATAAAAAAAACTTTTGGTAAACTTCATAACTTTTAAATTTTATGGAGAAAAAAAAAAGTTGAATTTATGCAAAAAAATCAAAATAAAAAACCTAATATATTGCCCTGCCCTATTGTTTTTTCATAAAATATATGGGTATGGCAAGTATTTCAGTGAAATCGCTTGAAAAGATTTTTTATAGCTTCAGCAGAAAATTCACTGTTTAAAAATAATGCCTGATCAAAAATGTGATTCCTATGATATTTTGCCGGAAGCAAATTACAGAAATCTAAAGTCTCTTTTGCATTTATGTTTATTAAAAACAAAATATTGTACAGAAATCTTTCCTCGTTCGCATGATCAAAAAGAACTGAGACAATGGTTCGATGCACGTAGAATAAAAATTTTTATCACTACAAAAAAAAAAAGTTAACGACTGTAAGTGATTTGATGCCATTACAAAGACGCGCTCCAGACCGTAACCCTTCGTATTTAGATAAAGCTTACGAAAAATTAGTCTCGGTGTACTCAGACCCCAAAACCATGGAATCAGCCACGAGGAAAAAATAAGAGGCCAAGACGATCAATAGAAACGTTTTATCTTAATTAAAACATTTCATGTTTCTGTGCTTTTGAGTATGATCCAACTATGGGTCTGGGTTGGACATTTCGTCTTTTAAACCATTGTGCTCCCATGACCGGACCATGTTCACTTTTCCTTGAGGATTATCACCATGATTTGCTTCCCGGAGAGCATTTCTATACATATCTCTCTAATAAGACGTGAAATATATAAGTCCGCCTCGGACATTTGGTCTTTTCGTGTCTATATAACGAGTGGCCTGCTCTCCTCCTCATAAACTTATATACGATAGTGAGAGTCGTGTGGTCTGTTCTATACAGAAGCTAGGTCTGGTTAAGACAAGAGAGAGAATCGAGAGGATGAGAGAGACGAGAGAGATATGTCTGTGCTATGGTATGGCGATGGGTAGGTCTTTCTGTCGATACGAAGCTGAGCGTAGATGTCGGGGTAGGTACTTTTCATTTGGGAGTCTTTCTGTCGGTATTTACGAGTTGGTGTGTCTGTCTTTTGCGATTTAGGTCTTTCTGATGTGGCGGGAATTGTAGGGCCACCGAAAGAGGAGAAAGTGGATGTGTCTGTCTTTTTCGTTTGGTCTAGATTTTTGTCCCGATTCGAGTGGTGGTACTGGTACTTTGTATCGTTTGTATTTTTCTGTGCGTATACGAGTGTATATGTCTGTCACTTTTTCGTTGTGTCATTCTGTATCTATACGATGTGGTGATGTCTGTGGACTTTCGTTTTGGTCTTTCTGTTGTAGAATGACGGAGCAGAAGAGTCTAGTTGGATGCTATGTTCTTTTCGTTTGTCTTTCTGTCACGAGAACGGAGAGGTTTGTATAGTAGTCTATGTATCGCATGTTTGTCTTCCGTCGTCATAGCGAAATGGTTGTCTGTCTTTTCGTTTGGTCTTCTGTCTAATACGAGAGTGGTGTTTTCGTGATCTTCGTTTGGGATCTTGTACTGTCATATACGAGTGGTGGTGTCTGTCTTTTTCGTTTGGTCGTGATTTGTCTATACGGGACAGTGGTGTGTCGTGTCTTTTCGTTTGGGCGTGTGTCATGTCTTATACGACGAAGTGTGCATGTGTCTGTGGTTCTTTTCGTTTGGTGACTTTCTTCAGATATACAGTGATGTTGTCTGTGGGATTTCGGTATTGTTCGTTATCTGTCCGATAGTACACGAGTGGTAGAGAGCTGTATGTCTTGCACTTTCGGATTCGAGAGGTCTGACATGAGTCTGATAGCGGAGTGGTGTGTCCGTCTCTTACGCTTTGGTGACTTTCTGTCGGATGAAATACAGTGTGTGAGAGAGGAGGTGTCTGTGACTTTCGTTTGATGGACTTTCTGTGCATATTATAAACGAGTATGTTGTGTCTGTTCTGATGTCGTTGGTCCATTTCTGTCTATACGAAGTGGGATGGAGAGAGATGTCTGTCTTTTCAATTTGGTTCTTGATCTGTCTGATACGGGAAAGTAGTGTGTCTGATCGTTTTTAGTGATGTTTGGTGCTATATAATCTGTCTATACGAGTGCTTGAGTCGTGTACGTTTGTCGTTTAGAGGAGCTTTCTGTCTTTATACGAGGTGATCGGAGATGTCATTTCTTTTCATGGGTCTTTTGTGTCATATCGAAGTGGCGGATGTGCGGCTATGTCTTTTGGCAGTTGGTGGGCTATCTGTCAGATATACGAGTGGTCTGTGTCCTCGTGCATATTTCGTATTTGGTCTTATTTGTCGCTAATACGAGTGTGTGTCTTGCATTTTCGTTATGGACTTTCTAGTCGAGATTACGGAGGTGTTTGTCTTGAATTCATTAAGTCTTACTTCAATAACAGGATGCTATATGTGCGTTTTCGTTGGTCCTTGTCATGTCTATACGAGTAGGTGTTTCTGTCTTTTCGTTTGGTTCTTTCTGTCTATACGAGCTGGATGAGAGAGAGACGGGAGTAGTGTCTGTCTTTTGCGTTTGTGATCTTTTGTCTATGGGAACGAGTGGATTGTTTCTGTCTTTAGTGCGATTTGAGTTCTTCTGTCTATTAGCATGGGAATGATGTGGACTGTCTTTTCGGATTGGTCTTCTGTCTATAGCGAAGGTATGGTGTGTCTGATCTTTTGTCGTATTGGCGGTTGTACGATCTATACGAGAAGTGAGTGCTGTCTGTCTTTACGGTTTGGAGTGCGGATTTCTGTCTATTACGAGTGCTGTGTCTGTCTTATCGGATTTGTGATCTTTCTGTGCGGATATATTACCGGAGTGGATTGTCTGTCGTGTGTCAGCTTGGTCTTTCTGTTCTATACGAAGATGTGTGTCTGTGCGATGTTCAAGGATATATTAGGTGTTGTACTGAGTGCCTATGAACGAGATGGGTGAGTACTGTCTTTATCGTTCTATGGTCTTTCTGTCTATACGAGTTTGTGTCTGTCCTTTTGTTTTGCGTGCATTTTCTGTCTATACGAGAGAGAGAGGAGGTTGGAGAGAGGTGTGTCTTTCTGATTTTCATTTGGAGATGCGTATAACTGGTGCGGTGATCCGGAGATTGGGATGTGTCTGTCTTTTGTTGTGGAGCTTTCTGTCTATACGATGATGTGTCTGTCTGTTGACGTGGTGGTAGGTTGACTTTTTGTCTATACGAAGTGGGATGTTGGATTGAGAGGATGAGCTGTCTTTATCGTTTGGATTGTTCTCAGGGCCACTGTCATGATGGACGGGCAGTTTGTGTCTTGTCTTTTCGATTGATACATTTCTGTGTCTTATAGAGTGGTGTTATATTACCGCTCTGTTCTTTATGTTTGGCTTTCTTCTATACGAGTGGTGTGTCTGTCTGTACTTTATCGTTTAGGTCTTGTATTTCTTATCTATATTCGAGTGTTGTGTCTGTCTTTTCGATTGGTCTTTCTTTCTATATACTGAGTGGTATAAATATAGATTCATATGTCTTTTCGTCGTACAATTAGGATCTTTGTTCACACATCCACGCAGTGGTTGATTCTACTTATACTTTTTCGTTTGGTGTTTTTCTGTCTATACAGGTTATTTATATGTGCTGTACTCTTTGCCTTTCACGTAAAGGTAAGGCCTACATTCTCTGTAATTTAGCAATCTCTATACGAGTGTCTGTGCGCTGTGTATTTTTCGTTTGGTCTTTCTCTGTTTATACGAGTGGTGTGTCTGTTTTTTCGTTTTGTCTTTTTTCTGTCAATACGAGTGGTGTATATGTCTTTCATGTTAGGTCTTCTGTCTAATACGAATTGGTTGTGTCTGTCTTTCGATTGGTTTTCTGTCTATACGAGTGGTATTTCTGTCTTTTCGTTTGGTCTTTCTGTCTATAGAAGTGGTGTGTCTGTCTTTTCGTTGGTCTTTCTGTCTATACGAGGGTGGTTGTGTCTTCTTGCATTTGGTCTTTCTGTCTATACAAGTGGAGTTTATGTGTCTGTCTTTTCGTTTGGTCTTGGTCTATATCGAGTGTGAGTGGGTCTTTTCTTTTCTGTTATGGTCTTTCGTCTTAATCGTAGGTGTTAGTCTGTCTTTTCGTTTTGGTCTTTCTGTCTTATATACGAGTGAGTGTTTCTGTCTTTTCGTCTTGGTCTTTCATTAGTATCTAATACGGTGGTAGAGTGGGTACTGTCTTTTTCGTTTTGGTCTTTTGTCTATTACGAGTGTGTTTCTGTCTTTTCGTAATTTGGTACTTTTTCATATTGTCTATTACGAGTAGGTGTGTCTTCTTTTCGTTTGGTCTTTCTGTCTATACGAGTGGTGTATTATATATGTCTGTCTTTTCGGTTTGGCTTTCTAGCATACGAGTGGTGTATGTCTGTCTTTTCTTGGTCTTTCTGTCTATTACGATTGTGTGTCTGTCTTTTCATTTGGTCTTTTTGTCTATACGTATAGGAGTTATGTGTCTGTCTTTTCGTTTGGTCTTTCTGTCTATTTATACGAGTATACTGGTGCTGGCTTCGTTTGGTCATTTTCTGTCTTAATATCAGTAGTGGTGTGTCTTTCTTTTCATTTGTCTTTATCGTCTATACGAGAGGTGTGTCTGTCTTTTCGTTTGGTCTTTCTGTCTATATAAGTGGGGAGTTATGTGTCTGTCTTTTCGTTTATTCTTTCTGTCTATACGAGGGTTGTGTACTGTCTTTTCGTTTTGGTCTTCTGTCTATACGAGTGGTGTAGTGTATCTGTCTTTTCGTTTGGTCTTTCTGTCTATCGAGGGTGTGTTCTGTCTTTTTCGTATTGTGGGCTTGTCATGTCTATACGAGTGGTTAGTGTCTGTCTTTTCGTTTGGTCTTTCTGTTCTTTACGAAGTGGATGTGTCTGTCTTTGTCGTTTGTGCTTTCTTTAGTCTATAGAGTGGTGTGTCTGTCGTTATCGTTTGGTTTCTTTTTTGTCCATAATTTACGAGTGTGGTCTGATACTATTGTATGTGTACTGTACTTTTTACGTTTGGTTTTTCTGTCTATACGAGTTGTGTGTCTGTCTTTTCTCGTTGGTTCTCTAATCTGTCTATACGAGTGGTTGTGTGTTATGTCTGTAATGTTTCGTTTGGTCTTCTGTTTTATTACGAGTAATTATATTGTGTCTGTCTTTTCGTTTAGGATGTATTTCTGTCAATACGAGTTAGGTGTTATTACTTTTCATTTGTCTTTCGTCTATACGAATGGTGTTTTATTGTTGCTGTCTTTTCGTTTGGTCTTTCTGTCTATACGAAGTGGGTGTTTCTGTCCATTTTCGTTTGTTTCATTTCTGTCTAACGAGTGTGTTGTCTGTCTTTTCCGTTTTGGTCTTTTCTTAGTTATTAACGAGTGGTTGTGTCTTTTCTTTTCATTTGTCTTTTTGGGTCTATATACAAAGTGGACTGTGTCTGTCTTTTTCGTGTTGGTTCTTTCTAGTCAGTGTACGAGTGGTGTGTCTTTCTTTTCGGTTTGGTCTTTCTGTCTATACGAGTGATGTGGTGGTCTGTCTTTTCGTTTGGTCTTCTGTCTCTATACGAGTGTGTGTCTGTCTTTTCGTTTGGTCTGTCTGTTCTGTCTATACGAGTGTGTGTCTGTCTTTTCGTTTGTCTTTCTGTCTATACGAGTGGTGTGTCTATCTTTTCGTTTGGTCTTTCTGTCTATTAGAGTGGTGTTTCTGTCTTTTCGGTTTGGTCTTTCTGTCGTATACGATTTGGATACTAGAGTACTAAGCACGCAAATATGTCTTTCTTCTTATATGAGTATTTCTCTGTATTTTCGTTGGTTCTTTCTGTCTATACGAAGGGTGTGTCTGTACGAGTAGTGTGTCTGTCTTTCGTTTGGTCTTTCTGTCTATACGAGGTGTGTGTCCTGTCTTTTCGTTTTTTTTAGAGCAATTAGATTCAATTTTGACATTTACTATTTTTGATGTATTATTCCAGGTCAGAACAATGTCTTTATTGAACATTTTGCCCAGATTATCCGAACATTTTCGGTCTTTTTTCTGACCTATTTGTCCGTATACGACTATTTGTCTTTTTTTGACATTAGGCCGGTCTCGGACATTTAGTCTTTTCTGGGACCTATTTGTCCGGTATTTATCGCGACATTTTGGTACCTTTTTTCGACCAATTGTCCAGTCGGGACATTTCAGTTTTTTGTACTTATTTTTTCGGGTCGGACATTTGTCTTTTTTAATCATTTGTCCTATCATCATTTTGTCTTTCTTTGAACCTTTTGTTATGTTCGGACATTTTGGTTCTTATTTGACCATTTTCTAGGTGGCGTGACAAATTATGGGCTGAGAGTAGAAGGAAAAACGGGAGTTTTAATAAACTATTCTTGAAAGCGGTCTATTTTTAACGTGGATAATGGTCTATTGGTTTTAGATATTAGCGACCGGTTATGTTAACTCAGCGATTAACTCGTGAGAATCCAGTTTCAAAACCTCTTGATTGGAGAGTAAAATCTCCTTTACTCGTATTCAGTCTCATTCAGTTCAATTCAGTTCGTCCCATATGTAAAGTTGGACATTTCGTCTTTTTTAACCATTTGTCCGGTCGGACATTTTTTGACCATTTGTATGGTTGGACAATTCTTTTTTTCTGACCATTTGTCCGATCGGACATTTCGTCTTTTATAATCATTTGTCCGGTCAGAAAAGAAGAAATGTCCAACCGTACAAATGGTCAAAAAAGACGTAATGTCCGACTGGACAATTGATCAAAAAAGGACCAAATGTCCGTCCGCAAAATGATCAAAAAAGATGAAATGTCCGAACGGAAAAATGATCAAAAAGGACGAAATGTTCGAACGGAAAAATGATCAAAAAAGACGAAATGAACGACCTGACAAACGTTTAGAAAAGACGAAATGTCCGACCAGACAAATGGTCAAAAATAGGACCAGACAATCGTATTTAAAAGACATTTTGTCTTTTTATACCATTTGTCTGGTTGGACATTTCGTCTTTTTAAACCATTTGTCCAGTCGGACATTTGCTCCTTTTTGACCATTTGTCCGCTGGGACATTTCTTCTCTTTCGACTAATTGTCCGGTCGGACATTTGGTCTTTCTGTCTATACGAGTGGTGTTTCTGTCTTTTCGTTTGGTCTTTCTGTCTATACGAGTGGTTGTTTTATATGTCTGCTCTTTTTCGTTTGGTCTTTCTGTTTATACGAATGGTGTGTCTGTCTTTTCGATTTGGTCTTTCTGTCTATACGAGTGGTGTTTCTGTCTTTTCGTTTGGTCTTTCTGTCTATACGAGTGGTGTGTCTGTCTTTTTCGTTTGGTCTTTTTGTCCATTCGAGTGGTGTGTCTGTCTTTTCGTTTTTTTTTTCTGTCTATACGAGTGATATGTCTGTCTTTTCGTTTGGTCATTCTGTCTATACGAGTGGTGTGTCTGTCTTTTCGTTTGGTCTTTCTGTTTATACGAGTGGTGTGTCTGTCTTTTCGTTTGGTCTTTCGTTCAATTACACGTATAAGTGGGTATATGGCTTTTAATTTGGTCTTCCGTCTATTACGAATGGTTATAATATGTGTCTGTACTTTTCGTTATTTATTCTTATTACTATGTACAGGTATAACGTAGTGAGTGTTTTCCTTACTTTATGTTTTTCTTGAATTGGTCTTTCCTGCTCTATACGAGTGGTGTGTCTGTCTTTTTCGTTGGTCTTTTTGTCTATACGAGTGGTGTGCTTGTCTTTTGTTTGTTCTTTCTTTCTATACGAGTGGTGTGTGCTTTTCGTTTGGTCTTTCTGTCGATACGAGTGGTATTTATTTTATATAGAAAGGAAAGCCCTTGGCAATTTAAAATTTTTGTCTGTTTCTTTTCGTTTGGTCTTTCAGTCTATACGAGTGGTGTGTCTGCGTCATACTTTTAATATTAATTTAGAGTCTAAATCGTTCCAATAAAACAAATGGATGATCGAATCTGACCTTGTTATCAGTTAATTAAAGTAGATCTTTATACCATCGAAAGATCTTGTTACGTTATAAAAAGATCTTTATGACACCAACAGACCTTGTTATCAGTTAAAGTGATCTTTATACCATCGACAGACCTTGTTACGTTGTAATAGATTTTCATGCCACCGACAGACCTTGTTATCAGTTAAAGTGATCTTTATACCATCGACAGACCTTGTTACGTTGTAATAGATTTTCATGCCACCGACAGACCTTGTTATCAGTTAAAGTATATCTTTATACTATCTACGGGCCTTGTTACGTTATGATAGATCTTCATGCCACCAACAAATCTTGTTATCTGCTAAAGTAGACCTTTAAACCATCGTGACATTTTTAACAAGTAAATTCTCATTAAATTAAATTTAGCAGTTAGACTCGTATTCCATAACATCGAAACATCCTGATACAATTGTTCTGATCCATAGTTTTTTGTTTTGTTGATTTTATTCAACTAGAGAGCGGACCTCACCAAACAAAGGGAAATGCCGTCCCTCCAGGCAGACCAAATACTGCCCTTCAGGCTATCCCGAGCTCAAGGCAACTGAACTACCTACGACTAGAGCCCGTGATAATCTCCCTCCTGGTTTGCTTGTCTCGAGGATTTAAAGATCCATAGTTATTCGGATAAGAAGTTTAAATTGAAAACGTTTAAATAAAATACAAAAGGAAAAGTTTCCAATCAACAATACTAATATGAATTATTATAAATATATTTACAAAACATTTATATCATTTTCTTTTCATCTCAGAATAACTAAATTAATCATTTATCTATAAATACAAATATATATTGAGATTGGCTTAGCTACACATAAATACAACTATAATATAATTTCTTAAAAATATTAGAAATGGATACAGAAAAAATATATTAGGAAATTACAATTTTTTTGATTTAAATTAAATAACATAAACTATGAACAAATAAACTTTTTTCTAAAGAATTAAACACCATTGGGGTGAAATAGTAATTGAAAATAACTCTCAATAGCAGTTAGATCTTTATACTTTAGGAAAAAGGATTCAATTTTAGGAGCAAAGTTTCTTTTGAAATTGATGAGGATACAACACTTTTGACAGGATCTGTTTGCGTATTCCTGATAGCGGATTCTTCCGTCTTTACTGACGCAAAGTTTACAATTAATTTCCCTGAGCCATAAACATTATATAAATATAAGTTGGTTACCCCACCCCCAAGGTTTTTCCGATAGTAGTTCACACTTCTCTGTCAAAGCTGTGAGCAGAACTTATCAGAAGACACTGTGCTAATTTCTGGTGAAACTTGTTTCAAAGCTGGTGGTAAACCAAGCAAAATTTTTTTATAGGTCCAAGCACCAATTTTCCCAACGAGATCCGCTGACCAGTTCAAAGCTTTCAGTGGGAACCAGTTCAGGTTTCACACTGCAGACTTGTTTGTTTTAAGATCGGATTTTCCCTAAGACCAGTCGGAATTTGCAGCTGGGCATCTGGAATTGATCTAGGCCAGAACCAGTACGAACCGCATTATTTCTTAGCTGGATCAGTCGCATTCCATAGCCTGATCCCGCACTGTTCACCAGTTGTAACTTTCAGCTGGGTCATCGTGAATTATCTAGCAGAATCAGTTGGACCCGCATTATTTCCTGCTGATCCAGTCGAATTTCGCTTACCTTTACCACAGCACTGTTACCAGTGGCGTCATTACTGAATTATCACAGCATAACCAGTAGAATTGCATTTATTTCCAGGTAATTCATTGTACTTTGAACATTTCTCCTATAAACGAAATCCATTCTTAATCTCTCTCAATTAACGGTTCCGACTTGAACTTAATTGATTAAAAACTTAACCTAATCACCAGTTACCAGAACCCCCGTAATATGTTTCATGTACTATAATCTTGCGGGTATATAACTACTTATATAATTATATATATTATATATAATATAATATATATATATATTAATAATATAAATATATAACTGACGAGAAGTGCGACATTCAATAAAGATTTATTGTTTTTTTTCCAGTGTCTGAAGACAGAGGAGCTGAAGCTATTATTCACAATATAGTGTCTAAAAAAGTCTGGGAAAATTTTTAATTGAGGGCTATCGATCAAAAATTAGTTTAACAAAACCTACGACGGCCGCGGACATCAGTCATGGCGCGGATATTTCAGGAGTGAAAAAAACAAGAATTATTAGGGGGCCGCATATATATATAATATTATATTATATATAATATATATATCTATACTAATATAAATTTATATATGTATATATATATATTGGCGGGATTTCTCACTGGAAATATTGCTGGTCCACTGTATTATGGTAAGCTCTAGATAGTTTCAAAGGTGCTTCATCCTCACTTATGCGTTTCGATCGACCCTTTTGAAAAATGTACTAAATCGAGATTTCGGATCAATAGGATAATGGTGTCAAAGTGCAACTGGAACTATCCTAGAATAAACCAGTTTAATTACTGGTTACGCAGGCATATAATTCCTGAGTTTACGCACCAACTGAAAATTACGATCTAGTGAGGTGATAGGATGAAAATTCGATTATCGAGGACTACCTTTGTCTATTTGATAAGAGGATGCTGATGACTTGGTTTTGTAGCAAAGCGAATCAGTAGAGAATGAGATAGGGGGTTGGCACAGGCAATGTAAACAGAGAGGGATATGAAAAGTAAATGTGGGAGAAGCAAAGTAAGGTAATGTATGGGACGTGAACGGGGAAACACTTCGTGTGCATAATTATGTGGACTAAGGAATATAAGATGTTTGGCATGATAAGGGGCACGGCATGATGCAGAATGTGGTATAGGAATTTAGTGTGCAGGATGGTGAGGTGGTTCAATTAGCATCTTCGGGTAAGTGCAAAAGGACGTCTTGATTGCAATTAGAGTTCTGCCGAATTGAAGGCTATGTTGTGCGACTTGTTTGTGTTGATCTGAATATAGATCTAGGGTTCTAGCAGTGCAAATTGGTTAACCTCATGGACGTGCTATATTAGGTTGTAATAGAAACTGTATTAAATAAGAAAGTTATTAAAGTCCGTCCGCATGTGAAGGGGAGAAATGAGAGAATAAATGAAAGTTTATTTTAACATGGTGTTGATCATATGGACAAGGCTATGGTACGGAGCGTGGCCTCGCTAATGCGAATGCGTAGTGTGAATGAATAGGAAATCGGACTGGTTGAGACCAAAAAGTAGATTGATTTAAGCAAAATAGTCAGAAAGAATTTAGGAATGTGAATGTGTTGAAACAAGAAGGATGCTACGTTGTAAAGATTGTATGGTTGTGAGCCGTCGCCAAGTGGATGAACCACAGTGACATGGCCTGAGTTGCGTTGTTATGAAAACCCTACGGTGGATTTATTTTTATAAATTTTAACGCTGCAGTTTCTCACTTATAATAAAAGTATATGAGAGCAGGTTTAATTCAGGGGTGGCACCGGCGGGAATTTCCCCCCCGGAAATCAAAATGTCCCCCCCCGAGATTTTCCAAATTTTATAATAAAAAAATTATTATAAACAAAAGTTGATCTGACTATATAAACTTTATTTACCTTTATAACTCCTATCTATCTATTTTTTATATATTATTATATATATAATATATATTATATATATAGTATAAATATATTATTATATATATATATTATATTATATAATAATAGTATATATATATATATATATACTATATTAATATATATAATAGATAATATAGCTCCGTATAGTATTAGTATATAAATATAATATATATTAAATTACTGTACTATAATTATATACTCATCTTAATACTATATATTATTTATATATATATATTATTAATTATATACTACTTATCCTCATATTTTAATATATAATGAAACGTTTTACGTCTGGGTCTCTCGACTTTGACGTACTAGGCCGGGGGTGCTTTTTGTTAAGCTGCGTTTGGAAGGTGCATTTAAAAAATGACATAGAAGTGCTTCAAAAAACAGGTGGAGTTTTTATATTCAGTGCCTTGTTAATAATTTTAAAAGTTATCCGGAATGTTCAGGAAAAAACTGGAAAAAAACACTTCTAAAATCAGAGAAGCACCTGTAAGGGGTATTTCATTGGAAAATGCTATATATGCAGGGCTTAAGAGGGCTCCCTAGTCGCAAACACTATTGATTTAACAGAGTGAAAGTGAGAAAAATGTTAACAGAGAAGCTTTTTTCAGTTTTAGTTAGAAGCGCATATTTTTTTTAAGCTAAAGAACAGAAATACCTCAGTACCACCAAATAATTGAAGCAATATAGTTTCGTAGGTATGATTGTAGTTAAGAAAACCACACAAACCTCGTGCTTGGAACATGGACATTAAAGCCAAGTGATAAGGAGATCGACCATACAATTAGTAACTTTAACCGCTTCAGAGTATTGCATGTCTATTGGTGACAGTTCTTGGACAAACAAGCATGAATATTTTTACTAAGTGCGATAGATATTTACTCATGTAATGG